>VXAB01011181.1:140852-160467 GCA_013399175.1 Odontophorus gujanensis
CTGCATTGTTCCTAGTACTTAGTATTAGTTTACTCAGAGTAACTTGTTGAGTTTGAATTTCACAGTAGAATAAAGATATAGAGATTGTACAACATATTATCTATTCCTGAAGATATTGGAGTGCAATAACCAACAAAGGACTACATGAATGCATAGTTCTTCCACCTGAATTACTTGTGAAGATATTGTGAATAACATAAATGTGATCTTAAAAATTAGATCAACTATTTATCTGACATTGTTTATTCGTACATCTCTATTCTCCTGTCTCTGTTACCAAGTGCTTCTTCTGTTATACTATGCTATGTTTTGCTTTTTTCTAGTCTTTCCCTGATTCTCTTAAATTCAGTCTCAGTCATTCTCTTCTGTTTTCATGGCTTTTAAATTCAGCTTCCTAATTCTACTCTTCTTCTGTGTTTAGCCTAAATTATGGCTTTGTTCATGTTCTGTAAACATATACAACAGCTACCTCAATGTATATGTGATTTAAATACCTGCAGTTTATAGTTTATTATAGCATTTTATTAAATATGAGTAATTTTAGTATGATAAGGAAAAAAAGAATAGTGCTTGGCAAAAATTCACCCATAAAGTACCTGTAATTCTTTTTTGGTACATGGAAGGTGAATGACTGGAAGGAACTGTTGAGGAAGAATAAGCAAATGTAAGGGAGAGCATGGCTGCTAAACAGTACATTTACTTTTTTTTTTTTTTAACTGTCAGTTTTGGAATGAATAGAGTCTATTTAGCAGTTACACAAGCTACATTTCACCACTGTACAGTGTCTCCACAAAAAGGATTAGCGCTCTTAACTCACTGTTTGTGAAGTATACTCTCATGTCCATCTCATTAGTAACTATATCTGAGGAGTGATTTTAGTTCAGTGAATTACTAGTGATCTAGCTGTCCTATTTCTATCCCCTCCCAGCGCCTGGTGTTCCCCCAGAGAAACAGAAAAATCCTTGTGTAACCACCACTTAGGAAGAAGGTTAACTCTATCGCAGACAAAAACAGGATACATATATTCTGAATATTAATTAAATGCATTAATTTGTTGTTGCATAGGTATTTATGTATTTTTCTATCTAGACCAGAAATATTGTATCCCTTGTATATTCTGCATCTGAATGCATATATATCCATGCACACACACAGGAAAAACATTTTATCTCCTAAATAGCAGTTATGAGATAATTCTCTCATAGGTAAGAAGATACTCAGATTATTTTGGCATGAAAATGCATGTGCAACTACGTGTAGCTGAAAAAAAAAACAACCTTGACCTACGAAATACAGATTATTTGAGTGCTGTCTAAGGTGCTTCTGCTACCCAGAAATATTAGTTTTCAAATGTAAATTTACTGTGCGGCATTTTATTACAGTGACTAACTGAAACTGCTGTGACAAAATTCTGATTCAATTATAGAAGAATTAACTTTTTTTTTTTTTTTCCTACATTACATTTCCCTTTATTCTGAGAGGAAAACAAATGTGACAGAATGTAATTGGGAGATGTGGGAGGTGAAGTCTGTTAATAAATAGCTTAAAAAATAACTGATAATAATCTAGGCATGTTTAATTCTTCTCTCTCCCATTTCATGGTTTTTTGCAAGGTTTCTGACAAATATCAAAAGTATATAATGAAACTGTCCTACATTTCTGTTTTTGTACACATTCAGTTAAATTTGACAGCCTCTAATAGGTCTATGTGGTGGCAAAATAGCTTTGATTAGTCAGAGCAAAGATTTTTTTTCAGGATTGTATCCTGTTCTTGGAAATGACCAGCAATGGATACACAGAAACAAGAAAAGAGGTATAACTGATTACATCTATTGAAACATTAGCATGTTTTCACTTATTCTCCACTGACCTGTGGCTCAGAATTTTCTCCAGCCACGGATGGATGGTTGAAGATCTGTCCTTGGAGACATTCAAGGCCAGGCTGGATGGGGCTCTGAGCACCCTTATGTAGCTGTAGGTATTCCTCATTGTTGCAGGGCAGTTGGACTAGATGGCATTTAAGGATCCCTTTCAACTCAAACACATCTGTGATTCTATAGTATCTTAACATTTTCCTCAACTGATTTTTATCACATTCTTTGTCTTTGTAAATGCTTAGCAATGTTCTCATGTGGTTTTTGTATGTCTAGAAATATTTCTTAAACGTTTCTGGTCTTACGATTTATTAAAATATTTTAGTAATAATTTCCATGTGATGACTGAACTTAAAAACCTAAAGCTGTACATTCAGAGGAGGAAAAAAACTGTTGTGAGGTGAATAGTTATCATTTTTATCTCATTTTCAGCTTTAGATTTATTATTCTGAGCATGCTGAGACAAGCCAGTCATACTGTAGAATTTGTAAGAAATATTACATTACTTTAGCCACATGTGCAACAGAGTTTTTGTTAGTTTTTAATTTTATAATGACAATAGATTCTTTTACATGATTTCTTTTGAAAATGGAAAACTTCTTTGAGTTTAGTATAAGTGAAAATGCATTTAGGAAGAGATTAAGTCTAATGAGTATAAAGCATGTAAGAGCTGTGAGCAGAGTATTCAGCCAATTCAAGGCAATTTGATTGTTTAAGATTTTAGATGACTTTGAAAAACCAACTTTTTAAATAAAGTCTCCAAACTATGATTACACAATTTTTAATACTCTAAAATCTCTGAGCCTCTATCCTCAACTTCAGGGAAAATAATTAGTGTGTCCACTACTGACTTTTGTCCCAAACATTTCTCCAAAGAGTCATATTATAGATGTATCATTTTTTGGTTAATTGTTCTTGCTATTGAAGCTTTTTAGTACTGTACTGTGTGGATATATAAAGAGAGTTTTGTGGTGAAATATTCCAAAGGCTAGATTATCTTTCCTGAAGATCCTGAAGAGAATTATCATGTCTTAGTAGCCCAAAACAGTAGCAGAATTAATTTCTAGCTGTGAATAAAATATGTTGAAACATATTTGAGATAATGATTGGCTTAAATTTTATGAATTTGCTTCTTAATTTATTGCTTTTGCTGGTTAAAACTAATAGAAAATAGGGTTTAATGCAGTGCAGATTAGTACTGGTCAATTAAGAATCAAGTCAATTAAGATGCACTTTTCCAAAGAAAGCATGGTAAGTTTCAGTGTTTGCAGCTTATTTCATCTTCCAGCCTTTATATTTTGGGACTTCTTGCTCTTTATGTTCCTCTGTGACCATGCATTCAGTAACTTGAAATTTTAGGTTAAGGAGTATACTGTGATATACAGAAGTATACTGGCATTATAATCAGTGCATTTTCAGATATGTATAGATGAATACATACAGACACGCATGCATATATAAATATAGATGATAGATAGATAGATAGATACATAGATAGATATCTTAAAACCATTTATTTCTTTCTAGTAATGTAACTTTTATGCTGACATTCAGCAAGAATTTACATTTCATTCACCTTCTGAAAATGGAAAATGCAATTTTGTTAGCTTTTGGTGAATGGAATGAATTTGTGTTCAGATTTGTGAGCAAATTCATTTGATTTGACTTTTTGCTACTTCTCTAGATGTTAATAGCAATGTTTTCTTTTTTGACCAGCAGCTCTTGCGGGACAAGTATTATTTGTGAGATTTATTGGGAGATTATCTACTTCATAGAAAAAAAAAAAAAAAAAAAGTTCAACAAGGCATTCACTGAGGTCATTTTCAGGTTGGACATCAGGAAAAANGCGTTGGCGGGAAAAGTTTTATTTGTGAAATTTTTTGGGAAATTATTTAATTAAAAAAAAAAAAAAAAAAAAAAAGTTCAACATTCGTGTCCCATTTGGTAATTAAAATTGTCCAAAAGTGTCCTCACCTGTTTAAGAATTATTTACATGATTTGTAAATCTTATTACTATTTAAAAATTCCTTGAAAACCTATAGAAATTGAAAAATTTGAAATTTTTTTCAAATTTTCTGTGGCTCAGTGGGCTTACTTTTAAAACTACGTTTGGTGGCCCATAATAAGCAATGTTTGGCTCCATTGCATATATGTGGCTCACAGATTTGAAGATTTTTCTGTTTTCAACTAAATTTTATATGTAACTTCCAATTTATACTAATCTCTACTATTCCAGCTTACCCAGAGTCCCATCCAACCTGGCCTTGAACACTTCAGGGGCAGTGCATCTGCAGCTTCTCTTGTCAACATGTTCTGTTGCTTTACCAATCCCAGAGGGAAGAATTTATTCCTAATTTATAATCTGAATCTATTCTCTTTTAGTTCCAAACTGTTGCTACACTCCTTGTTAAGGTGTCACTCTTCACCTTTTCTGTAGGCCTTCTTTATGTCCTCGAATGCCTCTGTAATTTCTTCCTGGAGTTTTCTCCAGGCTGAACTACTCCAGCTCTCGCAGCCTGCCTTTATAGGAGAGGTGCTCCAGCCCTCTGAACAGCTTCTTGTCACTCCTCTGGACTCACTGTAACAGGTCCCTGTCCTTATGCTGGGGGCCTCACATGTGGATTCAGTATTACTGGTGAGGCCTTGGGGGAAGAGGATGAGAAGAGCATCCCTGACACACTGGTCACATTTCTAGATGTAGTTGACTTTCTGAGCGGCAAGCACGCTTAGCTAGCAACAGGCTTCTCATCCACCAAAATCTCCAAGTTCTTCACAACAGGGCTGCTCTCAATCCCTTCTCTGGCCAGCTTGTATTCATCTTTGGGATTGAGTTGACCAAGGTGCATGACCTTGCACTTGGCCTTGTTGGACTACACAAGGTTCATAGAGGCCCACCTCTCAAGCCTCTCAGTTTCTCCGTATGAGGTCTCTTCCCTCCAGTGCATCAACTTCACCACACAGCTTAGTGCCATCAGTAGACTTGCTGAGGTTGCACACAGTTCCATTGTCCATGTCACCACAAAGACATTAACACTGATAGATGTCATACAATACCAGTTAAGTAGCAGGAGAGAGAGAGAATATAAAACAAAAGTAGAGGTGGCAACAATTAAACAGGATAGTGGAAAGAAGTCTAATATGCCAACATATGCCAACAATGGAACAATAAGCATGGAGATACATTTTCATGGCTGTTTAAACAATAAAACTGTAGATTTCACAAAGAAGTACATATGAAAATGAATAGAACTCTGATTTAAAAAAAAAAGAGAGAAAAAAAAAGCTTTTTCTTCTTGGCCTTTGTATCTGTAGTCTTAATCTTGAAATCTCTGATTAAGCAAAATCGCTTTGATATATGTTTCTCCATTTCTCTGTCAACAAAGACAAAAGGAATAAAGTCTGCATTTGTTTGTAAATTCCCATATGACACTTTAAGAAACCATTTGGTGCTCTTTTGGGTAACTTGTTTGTTTTGTTTTGGATAAGATAGAATTCACCTGTCACTATCCCAGGATTCTGTTATACATTTTAATGGCTTTTCTCCTTACAGGTGTTTTTTAAATACATTTTAGTTAAGAACATAGAGCATTTAAAAGGTCTTTTTCAGAATAGTTTATGTTAAAGTGAATGTTACTTAAGACCTTATTACATTTTGAATTTACACTTTTACAAATAAATTGACATGATTACATTTTCTCTTCCATCTTGGATTCTTTGTCACACAACAATCACAATTCATATTTTAAAGTGGAATAATAACCATCAATGCATAAAATTACCTAAAGTTGCTCACCCAGTAGGTAACGCTACTGAGTTCTGAGTACAATCCCAGATTTCTAAAACTACCCTTTACTTTCACTGCCCTGTTTCTGTTTCCTAATCAACACTGAAAATTTATTCTACTGTGAAATTTTCACTTTTTTTTAAGTGAAGAGTACACTTACATGTTATTTAGAAACCAGATGACCTGACATCCTACTGTACAAAGTGAAGGCACCTGAAATACACATCCCATTAGAGTTTGTCTTGTTCTTGTATTGGAATAGGAAAATGATGAGAAATGGTGGCATTTTAATAGCAAGAAATCATAATTTTCTTATAGATGTATGGTGAAAGTAATTCAGTTCAATCGCAGTCAGTTGATTTAACACATCCATATCAAGTCATGCTACTGTTTAGAGCCATAATTCTTAATTGCTTGAAGGAGAAGTGCCTTCCTTTGAAGAATGTACTGTGCATTTTGTCATCAGTAATACTTCAAACAGCAATACATTTCATAGTCAGAACAAGAATCTCAATGTAATTAGAACACTGAAGTGAACGAAGGCTGAGATGTTTTCTACCAAATTTAAAAGAATAAAAAGTATATATGTTTGGGTAGGTTTTGTGAAAAATGAGTCAAGGAGCTTGTAACCAAGCCTGCTCTGTTTTTTCAAGTATAGACATGTTGAAGAAAAAAAGCTAATAAGTAAAGAGATTAAATCCTTTTTTGAAGCACTGATTTATTTGATCATAAATGTGAAACTAAAGAGCTTTAAACTGAGAGAAAAGTGGATTATTCCAGGTATCCAACAGTCTCAGTTCCAGTTTCTTAACTCTTATACCATTTTAACTATTCTTAAGCCCTTTTTCTTACCCAATCTTAGTCTCTTCCCTTAGTCATCTCATAGAATTGGTTTCAATCTTTTCACTAGCTTTCAACCCACTTCCAGAATCTAAACCCCAAGGTGTGCTGTTGTCTTTTTGTCCAGGAAAGTCTTCGACTTTCCCAGACTTTATTTGCACCAACTGTATATATGGGAGTGGTCAAATATAAAATCTTTCTTTTATCATTTCCTGTCAATATTTTCAGCATTTTCTTTCATCTATAACACACTTTGATACATGTTGCCTGGCTATGGCTCTGTTCAGTTGTGATGGACTTACCTGTCTACTACATGTGAAAACTGCAA
The DNA here is from genome assembly GCA_013399175.1 of Odontophorus gujanensis. Taxonomy (NCBI): domain Eukaryota; kingdom Metazoa; phylum Chordata; class Aves; order Galliformes; family Odontophoridae; genus Odontophorus; species Odontophorus gujanensis. The sequence continues at coordinate 147,679 of VXAB01011181.1, forward strand.
TTGCAAGGAAAGGAAGATTCATCCAGGTGGAAGTATCTCCAGTATAAATGGATTCACCAAAGAAATCAGCTACTATAGTCTATGGTGTCTCAGATGAGCAAGCAAAAGCTGTAATTTTTCAGATTTGTTCAGAATTTTTCAGAATTTTTCAAGCTTAAATCTCGAGTGGATTTTCATATGAATGGCAAAAATACTCCCTTCCAAATCAAAGATATTTTCACTTGCAAAGAAATCACAAGAATCCTGACTAAACTGAAAAAAAACCAGCCTCATTTACAGTGGGGAAGTAGTTGACATTACAATAAGAAGTGATCTGGACAATATATCAGTTTTATTACCAGATATGACTGAACCATCCTATCTAATATTATTATAGTCTTGATTATTGTGAAGAGCATTTCAGACTGAACAGTTATAATTTTACAATTTTAAAGACATGAAATATGATTTTGAAATGATAAACCTTGAGCAACTGATGGGATAAGCAGTGATATCTGTCTTGTCTGCTAGGAACTATGATTAGATGGTCAAATTGCATGCTACTTTCTGAGGCTGTAATTCTGCAAAGGGAGTTTTCAAAATGAGAAAGCTGCCCTGAACGTAAATTTGCATTTGATAAAAAGAAATGTTTCTTTAACATATGATATCTCTGAATTTTAAAACTCTAAATGTTGAACTGCATTCATATTGTACAATGAGAAATAGGAAGTTTTGGAAAGAAGAAAGATATAACGTAAATAAGAGTGCTACAATGGATCATAATTAAGTATTTATTGTAAAACTGCTTTCAGAAACTGCCTAACTGAATTCTTAAACTCAGTAAGAGTCTTCTTTAATTAATACAACAGTTCTTGGAGAATTTACTAGAGTGTGCAATTCTTCTCCTTCCTTTAGAAACCTAACACAATCGTAGGTGAACAATCCGCCCTCTCCTCGTTTTCTCACCCTGAAGCAGTTGGAATCTCATCATTTAATCACTCTGAATTAATTCAGACAGATGCCAGGCATACCTTATTTTTCCAAGTTCCTGAAGGTCAAAGGCTTTTTATTTTCTCTTTTTATATTTTAATTTAAATCAAAATGTTCCTTAGGGTCTTCTACTCTTTACAGCCCCTACTCTCCCCAGCAGAAAAGGTGAAATATGTAAAAACTCACATTCCCATCTTTTTATACACATGAGATTTTTCTATGTTCTTTGGCCAAGAAGAAAAATGATAGAGGACAACCTTTGTGTCCAGAGTATTTTTTTGCCTTCTAGGTCAACTCCTATTTTCCATACAAAAAAGCGAGCTAATTTTCCAAATAACTTGTGAGCTGGCTGCCTTGCTGACTCCCAGCTGGATGTGAGGCAGCTTTCATCAAACATCTGAATAGTTTAGTTTTAATTTCTCCTTAACATTTTTGTCTTCATGCATGTGTTCTTACTCAATGGATTGTATAAACAAACATGTTGTTTTGATTTGACTGCACCCAGTCAGCTTTCTTTTGTGTAATAATTAAATTCTTTACTAAGAATAGATTTTGATTCAAGAAAGAGACTGCATACATATATGAGCAGCTTTTTTTTCTGCAATATAGTTTGCCTAGTATTATACCACAACAACAGTTTAATTTCATCTTGTCCTGATTGTTTTTTATTCTCTTAAGAATTATGGTTAGAAGCAGCCATCACAATTCATGGCAGCTCTCTCCATTAACAAGTCCATGGTTTTGCTCTCAGTGTAGATCTGCAACAACATGAAATTCTATTTTTTCCTCAGTATTTTAGTAATTCTGAAAAGATTTCATATAAATTCAGACATAAGGACAGTGTCAGGTGTAGTTTGTTTTTAAATGTATTTGTCTACGATTTTTATTACTAAAATTCAGGAAATTCATTGTTGTTAGTGATATGTGGATTATTTCAGTGTGCATTATTCTTGGGTTGTACTGAATATCATATTGAAATACCCCACTTTTTTTGTTTTCTTTTGCTTTTTTTGATGGAAAACATATGGCAGTTCCTGTCCACTCCCTAGTGTGAATATTTAATATTTAATATTGTGTTTAATGTTAGATTTACAGCTGAGCCAACAGTCTTAATTATAAATGGGAATATTACAGGAGTAATAATTAGCTAGTCCTTTTTTCAGTATAATTTTGTGACGTGTAAATTTCATAATTTTGAAACATTATGTTTCTCACATGTCACAAAATAATTGTCAGTGTTTGCGTATTGGAGTTTCCACTGTTTTGCAGTCCATATGCAGGATGAGTAAGAATGTTCAGTTATTTCTTATAGCTAACAGCACTTACAGAAGTAGTGAACATATAGTATAGTATCAAATTTTAGAAATCATTGGTTTTTGTCAAATCAAAACCACCTGTTGACTCTGAGATGTGCTTTTGACTTTCGTCAACTTTTTACAACTTGAATGTTCTATTCTTGTATAGATTTAGATCAAGGTAGGCTGGTTATGTATCCAGCTCATAAACAGAGAATGAAGTCAAACAGATTTTTCAAAGTGAAAATATGGCTTGATTTCATCAGTGAAATCAGGAAGGATAATCTTAAACTGAGAATCCCATGGAATCCCTGCGTACATTGCTGTCATATCAGAACAGAAATAGTCTCTGTGTTCAGTGTAACAAGGGGCTACTAATAGTTTGGCTTCTGATGGTTATTCTTTCTTTTCCCGTAAGTATGGAAGAAGGGAAGGTACAATGCTGTAGTGACTTAGTCCTCAACATTTAGGAACTTGTGTTGTTATCCACAGATGCATGTTTTCTGACTTATTTATTTATTTGTTTATGTTTCAACTGATATCCATTTATCTAGTCCATTATTTAATGACTGATTCCATCTCTCTGCCATCCGTGATAATGTAAAATTTCAGGGAAAATGGAAACGTTATTGCATCCCAACACCAAATAAAGGGTTTATGATACCATTGTGCACAGTCGTTTTCTTATACTTCCTCTAGCTCTTTTCTGATTTCCTTCTGCTGGAAAACTGCCATTATTTTCAGTGAGAGCATACATTATAGTAGATGCCAAGAAGCTGGTTTGATATCCAATTTACATTAGTGTTTACTTTGCTCTTTTACATTTCCTAAAATTATATTAAAATAGAGCAGAGGTCAATCTGTACCATTTTGTCCATTAACATCATGAATCCAGGATTTTTTAATGCAATTCCAAGCAGTATTTACAATAACCTGAGAGAAAAATCTGGTCAAGATTATGAGGGAAAATTACACCAAGTATGTTACACAGTGCTGTTTACCTATTGTATCTTTCTGTTTATTTTTTTCAGCATATCAAATATGGATATATATTCCAAACAGTAATATTGTAGAAAGAAAATAATGACCTGCTCATAAGCAGTGGTCAAATTATCCCTTTCTGTAGTAAATGAGTTAATTCAAAAATTAACTCGCTGAATAAATGTAATGTGATTGTGCTATTTCTTAATGAAATTTATGTAATACTTAAAAACCTAGACTTGCATAAAGTTCAAATATTAATTTGTGCAGCAGGAATATGTACTGGAATTGTCTGTGCATCATTATTTATATTAAAACCAGGCTATTGAAGTAATCAGATTTCTAAGCCTGCTTTTATGATGTACTCTTATTTACTAAGCATTGTTTTACACACATAAACAGTGATGAAGTTAAGCTAGTCTAGCATACATCTGAAAATTTCCTTTTTTGTGATCACATTACATCTATTTTGATTCTAGTCTTAAACTTTGACTTTCTGTCGTAAGTTACAGTGAAAGACTACAAAAGCTCTACTAAGTGTTCTCTTTGCTCAACTACCTTGGTAGACAATTTATACTAACAAATCATTAAAATTTCTTGATACAATTTTTGATAAAGGCCTAAACATATTTTTATGTGTTAAGAGTTTGCTTTTGTATTGACTAGCTAGCAAATTAATTAAACTTCTTCAAAATATTATTTTTTGTAAATTTATGAGATGTTGTTTTCTATATCAAGCTATGTTTCTAGCTTCTATTTTGTCCAAGTCATCTAAGATCAGAGTAATTAGTAAATACTTGTTATTCATTTATTAGTTTCTCTACAGTGTCATCATGCAACTTGCAGCTTTCTAATGGTATGATTTTACTAGCTGTTGTAGAAAATAAATCTCTCACAGTTCCAAGAGAAAAGACTTAAATGAGAACAAGTATAACAGTACTCTACAGTTACAATTTAAATATTGCAGCTGTTCCGAATAGTTGCTAGATAATTTGAATTTGTGTATAAAATTTCTCTTTTAATCTGAATGTAGTTATTTCTCCCTGTTTTAATTCATCTTGGTCAATTAACAGGTATGCTAACAGGTATGGTGGTACATAATCCCTTTCATTAGCTCTCAAATTGTTTTGTTATATAAAAAGCTGTTTTATTATATAAGAAAATGGCATTTTACATATTCCTTTCTAGAACTGCATTACTCTTTTTGATCAGTTTTTAGAAACTGTTGAACAAAGAACATATACCACCACAGTGATGAGGTCTGAAATGGATCTTGAGAGCTACCAAACTGCTTTAGAAGAAGTACTCACATGGCTTCTCTCTGCTGAAGATGCATTACAAGCACAAGGAGATATATCCAATGATGTAGAAGTTGTTAAAGAACAGTTTCATACCCATGAGGTATGTATTTATACTAATCTTTTGTTGGTCATTTATCTGCATGGATCCTATTAGAAAATAAATAAAAAATATATTTTTTATTTTATTTTAAATTTTTATTTGCAGAATTTAAAGGTGATACTGAAGACTGTACTATACACAAAGTGTTAAAGTGTTATTTTTTCATTTGTTACAAGATCTGGGAAGAGTTCGAAAAAAATAAAAATAAAAAACAAATTTGAAAAATCAGGTTTGGAATGCGGTGGAATTGAAGATATTTCTCCAAAGTCTGTTTTTCACTTTCAATGAATCAAATGTAGAACAGGATCTTGTTTCTGTTATCAGGGATTCATGATGGAATTAACAGCTCATCAAGGCCGTGTTGGTAATGTTTTGCAAGTTGGAAGTCAACTTCTAACAATTGGAAAGCTTTCTGATGATGAAGAAAATGAAATACAAGAACAAATGAATCTACTCAATTCTCGATGGGAAAGTCTCAGGGTGGCAAGTATGGAAAAACAAAGCAAGTAAGTAATATGCCAGGTAAAGTAGTATGTATCAAATTTGACTGGAACAATCCCGAACTTGAATAACAGCTGTGAATTTTTCACTGTGAAAACTACTCAATCTTAGCACTTTTTTTTCTTAACCTGAAATTTGATGTATTGTGACATCAAAGTTCAAATACTTTTAAAGTATTGTTTTTAATGTTAAAAACAATGTTAATATTTTGAATTTTTATGTTTTAAACATTTCTATGTCTTATTTTGAAATTTTGTTTTCCATAGTAATATTTATTATTAAGTTCATAAGGATTAGACCTTGCCATTGTGCTGCTGTAATTTATTTTGCTCTGTATGGAGTGTTTAACATTATTGAAAGTGACTTTAAAAACTGCCTGGATGTAATGCTCAGGGACATGATTTAGTGAAGGGATGTTAGAGTTACGGTAGTATGGTTAGGTTGAGATTGAACTTGATGATCTTGAAGGTCTTTTCCAACCAGAGCAATTCTATGTTACTGTTCTATTGGTTCTATTATTTTCGTGTGTGAACTGAGTTCCTTCTTGTATGGGGGCTGCTGAATCATGGCCTAAACCACTGATTGAGCACCTAAAGGAAAGACCTGTTCAGCCCTGGGGAACACAGGTGAAGGCAATTCACCTGTGCAACAGGAAGGGGAGGAACTAGGCTCCACTCCTCTTAGACCTCATTTAAGGGCTGACTGCCACTAAGGAAGGATCTCTTGTTGGAGACCTCTCCTTTGGAGTTCCTTTCTTGTGAGCCTAGATCCTTGGAAGTGGGTGGGTGTTCATTTTTCCTTCTTTTTGTAGCATCAGCTTGTTTGCATTTTATCTTTGTACTTCTCCTTTTTATGTACCTTTCTTTTGTATTCCTTTTTCTTAGTTTTTTTTTTTTCTTTTTTTCACATGGAGTCTTTTAATTCCTGTCTGATACAATAATTCAGTTTCAAATTCAACTGACTAGGTTTTTCTTTGCCTTGTGGAATTTTGTTCGCCTTTTGGCCTTCCTGTGAAAGGGAAGTGATGTTAAAGTTTACAACTTTATCATACTAGGTCAAATTCTCTGGGGATTTTAAAATAAATGGTTTGTCACTGTTAGCTTTGTTATGGTCAAGAAGTTAATTACTAAATATAGCTGTTCTGTACTATGAAGTTAAGTAAATGCAATGACAAACCACTCAAATTTGAGATTTCTGATCTCTTCCCCATGACTTGGAGTTAAACAGACTTCATCAGAATTTTTTTGTTAGTGTCTTAATTTTTCTCTCAGAAAAAATGTACTAAGCAAGAAACTCTCAGGCCTCTTCCTTCAGTATGTCCAGAGAGCAAGTTGGTTTTGCATCTGTGATTTCTATAGAAGAATGAATGTATCTATTAATCAGGAGAAGGACAAGCTTTAGAGGTGGTACATGATATCCTGAGCATTTTCTCATCTGATTTTTGCCTCAGATAGATATGAAATACTGAGCTGTATGTACCTATTGCTCTGGTCTCCAAGCAATGGGCTCTTTGAACTGTTGCTCTGACTTGACGGAGCACATCTTGTATTATTAAGTTCTGTTTAGCGCTTTCATGACTTCTAGTTTTTTTCAGCTGAGGAAACATCTTGAGATGAAAATAATTGTCTGCATTTCATACCCTATCAATGATTTTAATTCTATTTATTTGCTCAATGTCTTTTTGGACCTGCATGAGCATAATAGCTATCATCCAGAACTCACTTTGATGGGGAATTCCACAGGCTTCTTCCTACCAGTTTTCTGAGGAATTACATCTTTTTGTTGGTTTTATTCTGGTCTCTGATAGCTTAATCAAGGTCAACATCATTTATATTTTCTTACTCTTGCTATAAATATATGTATTTAGTTATTTATCTTGCTCTTTTCTCTTCTTCAATGACACACAGTTCTACCTTATGTTTTTGGCATAAAGGCAACCAGAATTGCATGTAATACTAAAAGTCAAGCTATAATTTTGAACAAATGCGAAACACTGTTTTGTTTGTTTAGGTAATTTTCCTCCAATATGTACTTAAATTATGACGTTCTCTTTTTTTCTGCACGCTACTGAGTATTGAGATTGTTTTTGTGATTTCTTTCCATTTATCACCTTGCGTATCTTTAAAAGTCTATAAAATTGCTGATAGATGAAATCAGCAGAAGATACAAGGTGATATGAGCTTCACAGAGAATGTTGAGTTACTGTTTAATTTCTTATTATTAAACAGAAATCTGATAAACTTCATGAAACTTCGGTTAACATAGAAGATTTCTTAGGAGTGATGTATTTAGAGATGGCCAATTTTGGTCTATTGTGTCAAACCAGCTGATGCTTTATGAACTGCAACAGCTTTCATATCACATCTAATATAATTCTAGGTTATTAGACTCAGTTTAAGTTTTCAGGATTTATCTTCTACTTTGGTGTAAAGTTCTGAGCACATTTAGGAGCTCAGAACATCAGAAGAATTTTGCAACACAGCAGTGCATTTATTTTAAAGTGGTACGTGTTGAATTTACCATGTGTTCAGTATATACTGAATGTACTTGACTATTGCAGCAAGAATGCATTGACATGCTGAAGGAAAACTTTTTTATTTTAATTTCTTCCTCCTACCTTTCCCAAAATAGAATTATTTACAGTAAAATATGTAATGATATTTTACTTTTTCATCATATAATAACATGATTATTATGATCATGAAAGATGAATGTTTAATGCTGTTTACCACTTAATGGAGATTTCCACTGCTTTTAAAACACATTCAATTCAATGGGGAAGTATTTTGAGCTTGAGTATCATGGAGGACATTGAACTGGATGTAAGTTAAAATTCCATAGTATGTGGAAGATGGGGAAATACAAATAATTACTTGTAAGCTAGTGCTGAGCAGTAGAATTACATATTATTTCATAAGTGTTTCTGATGAGTCGCAGATTTTGTTAGGAAAGGTTGGAAGATTTTTGAAGTTGTCAAGTAGGAAATGAGAAGTATTTTTAATGGATTTCTGGTCAGATCATTTTGGAGTTATCAAAATTTTTTATTTTTGAGAACATTCTCCACTGGTTTACTGAAACTGTAGTAGTCTTTGTAGTACCTGTACCTTGAGGGGGAGCCCTTTAAGTACGTATCTGGATGCATAAGCTCTGAAAAGCCTTCAGACAAGATTTTGAACTTGGAATACTTGGTATAGAAATACAGTTAGGGAATAGAGCTTCAGCAAAACATAAAACATATCCGGTTGGTTCTGATACTAAGTTTTGTTGCATTGTTCTTTTAAAAATTCCTGGACTATTTCAATTTAATTATTGCTTAGTTCAGTACTATTTCAACAAATCTTCATTTACCTGCCTGAAAATGTTATTTATTCTGGCTTGACATCCAGACTCATGAAAATCAACTTAACAATCAAAACTCCCGAGTATGTTCTTTATGTCTTCTGGAAAGAATAGATTTCAAGATTGAAATAAAAATGTGCTGAACTGTCTTGCAAAGCTGTCATCTAGTTTACGATCTGTAATATTAGCAAAGATAATGAAGAACATACGGTGCAGACAGGTTTTCTTTCATATATAAATCGAAATGTTTATATATTTGTTTTACAGTTTACATAAAACTCTAATGGATCTGCAGAATCAGCAACTAGCCCAGTTAGCTGACTGGCTAACGAAAACAGAGGAAAGGACGAAGAAGATAGATTCAGAGCCCTTAGGTCCAGATCTAGAGGACCTAAAGCGTCAAGTAGAAGAGCATAAGGTATGGTATGGAATTTGGCTACTGCATTTATATTTACTGAAGCTGTTGGAAGCTGTATGATTTTTTTAACATTTTGATTCTCTTTTCCTACCATTAGAACACAACAGTATAATACGAAATATTTTAATATGTAATGTGTAATATGAATTGCTTTGTACAATTAACAAGATTTTATGGAGTTTTTTAATCACAACTCTGACTTTTATCTGTGTAGCTTTAGGTTAGATAATATATTTTAATATTTCTAACATGTATGGTAATAGTACTAGGAAGACACAGAGGTATAAAAAATAGTGTGAGATGATGGTGGTCTACTTTGATAATCTATTAGTGTTTCTACAGCAGTAGTTCAAAATCTGTCAAGATACTAGCGGTCTGGAGTGTCTTGACAGGTTTCAACATTTGCTGCTTCATGGTCTATGTCAGTACCATAGCGTACAGGCTCTAGAGGGCAGATAATCTTCCAGAACAAATTCATACTGAAAACAGCTTTTGCAGTTTCTAAAAAAAAAAAGAGATGAAAACCAGTAAAAGTTCCCAAGAACCACTTCTCTCACTGCTTTGTGAGATGATGATTGTTTTCAGTCTGCAGGTTTGCTAGTTAAGTGTATGTTCTGACATTGGTATTTGGAGGAAAGCATTTTGAGTGCGTGTACTAAAATTTCAGTAATTTTCTGTATCTCGAATACTGAACAGCATAAAATGTAATCCTAGTATTTATGAAAACATTTTATTTCTAATATTGGGGGAAAAAAAGAAAAGGTATTCTTTCTAAAATCAGTCTGAAGCACAAATTTACTTCTCCTGTATTTCAGTTCTTCATTTCTATTGTGGTGTATTATTCGGTATTACTTATCTGTATTGCTTTTCAATTTATTTTCTGTACGAGAAAAACAATTTTATATCATTGGGGAAAAAATACATAATTTGAAGTAAAAACAAAAATATATGTATAATTCTGTTTAGATATAGTTTCACTTACTTGCAAGTGATGACCAAGTTATTTTCTAGTGTTTCAAATACCATGCAAATATTGTAGATAGGTTTGTTATGTTTTTTTTTTTGTGGCAAAGTGACCTACTATATGGCATTAACAATCTAGGATTTTCATTTTTTTATCCATAGTTGAAAAAGGAAACAAGAAAAACAAAAACCGACTTCCCCCTCAGTTTTTCTTAGTCTCATGTAATACTAGACAACTCATAAACCATTGGGAGGATCCAGAGATGAGAAGATAGAAAAGCCACAATCATTTCAAATTATACAAACAACAAAGATGACAGAACAAAGACAAAACTAACTGATCTCCATCTCCTCTTTACTTCTGTCATCTTCTGCTCCTCTTTCTCTCGTCTTCAATACCTCATTTCCACTCTATTTTATTTATAGCCTTTTGACCTATGACTTCCATACCTCTGATTATCCTACTTGCTCCTCAGTTTTGTCCCACAGTGCGATTTTTCAGTTTCTTTGCTAAGTCCAATACTACAAATAATCATCATTCAGTAATGCAGATTGGGAATCACACCTAATACTGAGATCAGAGAAGGTAAACAGCATTACTTTCAGCATGCAATTTAGTTTAGTAGTATAAAAGATTAATAACTTCATAGCACAGTAAAACTTCTGAATGGACTGACAGATTTTATGTAATTAGCAAGATATACTTCTGGTAAGAAACCTGGCGTAGTTTAATTGTATTTTGGAGCAATACTCAAACATTTTAAAAATATAATAATAGTAAAATAAATAAAAGGACTATTGTCTTTACAGCACTGTCTTAAGCATTTTGTTGGCAGTTGTAAGAATCCCTTATTCATAATTTTATTAAGGGAGAAAGCTGCTTTTCAGTAAAAGTCTGAGGACTATTGAGTAGTTGAAGCCTAATACTGTATTATTTTATTATTAAGGAAAAATTGTTAATTAACTGATTGCATTACGTATACCATCATTCATCATTATTAAATTATAAATTGTATAATAAATTCATAGTTTCTTTTATACCAGTAAAGTAATGAAACTTGAGTTCCCTAGGTTTTTAGGTTTTATTATTTCTTTTTTCTTTTTATTTTTACTTTTGAATAAACTATATAAAAACATTTAGTAATTGGTTAAAAATAAATACATAAAAATGCAGAACTAATTCAAGAAACATCCAAAGCATTCAAATATCAGGGATGTATCTGTCTGGGTACTTGGATACCCTGTGTAATTTTATTCTATTTGGATTAGATTACCTGAAACTCAAATAACTTGTGATCTGATAGACAGGTAGGAATTAGAACAGCGATGGTATTTTATGAGTTTCTGGTGCTGTCTCAATACATTAACATATATAAGTTAAAACATGGAAAAAGCACAGGGACAGATAAAGTTTTAAGTCTCTAGAAGTTTTCTCCCTGTGAGCTGAGGATTACTTTTTACAAATTGGAATTCAAATGATCTGAACTGAGCATGCTCTAATTTTAAAACTGCCTTCAGTAAATTCCTGTTTCAACATGTTCCTGCATACAAATAAATGTCTCCAGTGAATTTCATGGTAAAAATAGCGACTTTAATTATGAAGAACAGCCGTTTAGCTCAGGCGAATTGAATCTGGGGATTAGACAATGACTAAACTTTTTAGTTTCATTTGTTTACTGACTTCTCTTGTCTTTCACAGTGTGTGTAAGGCTCATCCTCTCTCTCCTTGCATTTAGAGAGCATTACTCACTCTATGGTTTTGATATATTTCATGTATTCCTTAATAAGGAAGCATAAGTTGCTTTCTCCCTTTCTCATCTTTGTGAGGCTTAAATAGAAGACTGAACAGAAATAAACAGTTGTCATCCTGTTCTTTCATCAGGAATTATGTCAGGATAAAGTTGATAAATCTGAATTCTATGGTTTGTTTTAATTTGATGCACTTCACAGTCCTTGAGAGTTGCTTTACAATCTAGCTCTCCAGTGCAATTGATAATCACAGACATAAGAGTCAGAATAAAGGATTCTTCTGAATATATCATCTCAGACTATGCCCATGATGGAATTAAAACTCTAAAGTGTCTTAGATGACAAGGTTTATGTCTTAAAATCAAAAACCTATGTTGTGTATAGCTCCATTATATGTCTATTTTTTCAAATAAAACTAAAATTTTTTACAAAAGAGATGTAAAATACCTAACCTAATTTTCAGCTGGTGCATGTTCTTCATACCCAAGTGAATTAATCTACTCAAAAAAGCAGCAGAAAAACTGATATGGTGAGATTTAATGCAGTTTGTAATACCGTTAAGTTTTTCACTGGCATATAAATTTACCCTTTTTATTTTGAGGTCTGTAACTATCATGGTATATATGTTTGAATCACCAGGGCACATTCTGTTGCTGTTAAGGGCACAATCTAAGTAACAAGAGTTATGAAAATAAATTGAGTAGTATCTTCTCTGTGGCTTGGAATTTCAATATCAATGCTTCTTTAGCTCTTGTTATTTCAATCTTTGCCACTTGTACTCTTGTTATATCGCAGCAGAAGGAGGAGCAAATGTCGGGTTGCTCAGTTCCCTACTTTGTGACAGGACCTTGGATGGTTTTGTTTTTATAGAACCATAAACTCAATGTCACAGAATGGCTTGGAGTCAAAGGGACCTTCAAGGTCCTCTTGTCTCAAAGCCCTTCCTACTTACTAGATCGAACTGTCTAGGGCCCTATCCAACCTGACTTCAGACACCTCCAGGGATGGTGCAACTGGAACTTCTCTGGACAACCTATGCTGATGCCTCACTGCTCTATGAATAAAAAAATTCCTCCTAATATTTTATCTAAATCTCCTATATATATATATATATATATTTAGTTTAAAATGCTTTCCAATCACTATTAGACCCATATAACAAGTCTGTCTCCC
>VXAB01011181.1:160618-216386 GCA_013399175.1 Odontophorus gujanensis
TATATATATATATATTTAGTTTAAAATGCTTTCCAGTCACTATTAGACCCATATAACAAGTCTGTCTCCCTCCAGTTTATGAGCTTCCTTTAAGTCCTGGGAGAGCAAATCAATCTCTCTTCAATTTAGAGATAAGGATGTGGTGACAGGCCATACCAAAAGCCTTGCAGAAGTCCAGTCATGTGACATCAGTTGCTCTTCCTCTGTCCTCTGATGCCATCACTCTGTCATTCAAGGTCACCAGATTGGTCAAGCACAGTCTGTCCTCGGAGAACATGTTGGGTGTCTCTGATCGCCTCCTTGTCTCATGTGTGCCTTAATGTAGCTTCCAGGAGGATTCAGTCTAGGTGCAATCCTGGTGAGGCTCACCAGCCTGCAGTTCCTGGGTTTTTCATCCTGTCTACCTGTCTTATAAAATGGAAATGGCATTTCCCTTTTTCCAGACTCTGGGGACTTTGCCTGCCAGTCTCAATTTTTTTAATATGGTTTAGAGTAGCTTAGGAACCATATCTTTAGGTCCCTGGAATGCATGTATTTGGGTCATATAGGTCCGTATGCATTCAGTCTCATCAGATGGTCTCAAACTTGCAATCTGCTTATGGTGGGAGTGGCTTTGTTCTCCCAGCTCCTGTGTAGAACTTCAGTGATGTGGTAGGCATGGGAAGCCTGACAGTCAGTGAAGACTGAGGCAAAGANAACTGGAACTTCTCTGGACAACCTATGCTGATGCCTCACTGCTCTATGAATAAAAAAATTCCTCCTAATATTTTATCTAAATCTCCTATATATATATATATATATATTTAGTTTAAAATGCTTTCCAATCACTATTAGACCCATATAACAAGTCTGTCTCCCTCCAGTTTATGAGCTTCCTTTAAGTCCTGGGAGAGCAAATCAATCTCTCTTCAATTTAGAGATAAGGATGTGGTGACAGGCCATACCAAAAGCCTTGCAGAAGTCCAGTCATGTGACATCAGTTGCTCTTCCTCTGTCCTCTGATGCCATCACTCTGTCATTCAAGGTCACCAGATTGGTCAAGCACAGTCTGTCCTCGGAGAACATGTTGGGTGTCTCTGATCGCCTCCTTGTCTCATGTGTGCCTTAATGTAGCTTCCAGGAGGATTCAGTCTAGGTGCAATCCTGGTGAGGCTCACCAGCCTGCAGTTCCTGGGTTTTTCATCCTGTCTACCTGTCTTATAAAATGGAAATGGCATTTCCCTTTTTCCAGACTCTGGGGACTTTGCCTGCCAGTCTCAATTTTTTTAATATGGTTTAGAGTAGCTTAGGAACCATATCTTTAGGTCCCTGGAATGCATGTATTTGGGTCATATAGGTCCGTATGCATTCAGTCTCATCAGATGGTCTCAAACTTGCAATCTGCTTATGGTGGGAGTGGCTTTGTTCTCCCAGCTCCTGTGTAGAACTTCAGTGATGTGGTAGGCATGGGAAGCCTGACAGTCAGTGAAGACTGAGGCAAAGAACTTGAGTATGTCAGCTTTCCCCATGTCTGTTGTTGGCATTTCACCCTTCTAATTTTTCAAGGGTGATAAACTCTCCTTGGTCTTTCTGTTCCAACTAACATACCTCTACATGTCGTTCACATCCCTTGTCAAGTTCAGTTCGAGTTTTTGTTAACTAACTAGGGGAAGGTAGAGTTTCATAGGAAGTGCAGACAAAAATGAAACAATAAAACCCATGAAGGGGATGTTTGTGCAGCATTGTGCTACCTTTCAGTACCTTATATGCCTTCCTTCCTTTCCTCATTTCTTTTTTTTTTTAATGTATATCATATGTTTAGTGAAAACACTGTGACTGTTTTCTGCAGAGAGCAAAGATTTATGAGTTCCCACTGCCCTTCTCTATACACTGTGAAGAGGGAGAGAACAAATGATTAGATATATTACATGATGTCTGGGAATTTATGGGAAGGTTAAAGGAGTGTGAAGAGTTGTACAAATTTGACAAAGTTAGGAATTACTCAAATGCCACTTTGTGCAAATTTGATAGTTAGACATTTTACTTTTAGCAGTATAGTATTTCACAACTAAATACCATCGCAACTGTTACTGCAGTAGCAAACTGGATACCAAAGTTGAAAGGGAAAGACATTTTTATCTTAGGTATTCAGAAATCGTAAAATGCCTCTCCTGTTTGTTAGTATTGACAGTGTGAGGGTTACGAAGTTATTCTAGTAGGTTAGTTATTTTTGTCAGTGAGACTAAAATCACACAGCATTCTGTTAATTTGGAATAAATTTTCTAGCATTTGTGTTTTAATTGCAGGCGTTTCAAGATGATCTGGAACAGGAACAAGTGAAGGTGAACTCTCTAACTCATATGGTGGTGGTGGTGGATGAAAACAGTGGAGACAAAGCTACTGCTGCACTGGAAGAGCAGCTTCAGGTAACTGAATTGAGATAAAACTGTAATTAGGTCTCAAAGAGAAAGCTTATCAAAACATAAATATAAAAAAAATACGAAAATAAATATAAAAATAGAGAATATGAAGGATTTTCTTCTGACTGGAAACTTTTGAATGTGGTGTATTTTGGTATTATAGTACATAAAATGTCATGATCCACTCTCAGGTGCTGAAAGACACATTAATTTTAAATGGTACCCAATATGTGTGTGGATTTCTTTAATGCTGATTCTCACCCTATCAAACTGAAAGAGGACTTCTTAAAAAAAGAAGTAAAACGAAGTACGTGAATTAAGCAAAAATAAGCAACACCAATTATGTGAAGAATCTCCTAGATGAAGAAATATCAAGAACAAGTAGATTTTTTTAAACCCTTTTTTGGAGTTAGAATTTCCCGTTAGTTTCACTTGAACATATTTTCTAGGAAATAAAGGGAATTATTTCAGTGTGTCCTTCGTTTTATTTCTCTTTTTCAGTGTATATCCTCATCTGTATGCATGTTTTATCAATGATTTATTAATTTAAATCTTATGACAGGGCTTTCTAGAACACCAGGAATGGTACAATTTAGCAACAATGTCTTTGAGATCATGCCTTTTGATTCAAAGTCTAAACAACCAACAATGACTTCTGTATGTTTTGTTTACTAAATAAAATTATTTGAATATCCTTAGAAGAATAATGCACCAATGATACATTTATGATAAAACTAGCAACCTAAATGATCTAGAAATTGTTAAACTTTTGTTTTAAGAAAGTTTAGTATTTCATTCTTGCCTTAGAAGTATATAAATGCAGTGCTCTTACTATAACTTTTGGATGAACTTGGTGTTGAGACTCATTAACTGGAATCAGGAAGAAGAGGCATAACTGAATTGATGATCAGACATCCAGATCATTGCTCAAGAAGACTGTTAATATTAGAACCAAGGGTTCTTCCATTTTTCTTTTACAAAGGAGAAAGCAGTTTCCTTCATTTTGCTTTACTGACCAAAAAAAATAAACAGGTTTCTGGGTTTTTTTGTTCGTTTTGTTTTTTTTTTTAATTGTTAAAGCCCAAGATTTCTCTAGAGAAACTCTCAATACCTTCAGCTGGAAGGCGTGTCTGTCTAACAGACAGATGTTGCGCTTTCTTAAATCTAGCTGATTTGGATACCAATCCCAATAAATTCAATAAATTAGTAATTAGTATGGGAATTAGCGTAGATAGTATACATTTGGCTAAGCTGATTAATACTGAGACTACAACTACTGCTTCTACATCAGGGAGCACAACCCAGGGAAGGGAACAATGCAGCTTATACTGAATATCAATTATTCTTTCCTTTTAAATTCAGTGTTATAATCATGGTATATCTTCAAGACAGACTGGTATTTCAGAATGCCTTGCTAACTACTTATATTCTCTTCAGTGGAATAAAGCAGATTAAAGATTAGAGGGTTTACTAAACAAGGAAAATATCACAGAATGACAGAATTGTAGGGGTTGGAAAGAACTTCTAGAGATCATCAAGTCCAACCCCCCTGCCAGTGCAGGCTCCTTAGACCAGGTTGTGCAGGTTGGCGTCCAGGAGGGTCTTGAATGTCTCCAGAGAAAGGGAATGCACCACCTCTCTGTGCAGCCTGTGCCAATACTCCATCACCTATACTGTGAAGAAGTTAAAAATAATAAATATTATAATAAATTAAAAGTTGAAATATCTGGAATGGAAGAGGGGAAAACGAAATAAAATTAAAGAAACAAATAGGAAAAGGTGTAACTGAGGTACTGTCCTATGTTTGCAAACCACACGTTCCTTCAGAGGAGTCTGTGGTAAAGTATGACAAAAAAAGTGAGAATTATTTAAGGTGTTTGACATTTGATATGTTTCATAAATTAGAAGATATACAGCTGAGGTTTTTGACAAGTGCAGGGAAAAAATAAAAAATGTGGATCACTAGAAATTGAATCTAATTTCATATTCTAGAGACAATAATCTTGTTCAGTAAGATCACAACAACACCCTCTACCCTTGAAGAGGCAGAATTGATTGTTTTTAAATTACTGATGGGGAAAAAGTCAGCCAATTTAAAAAAGAGATTGATGGAGGGCTAATGATGTTCTAGTCTTACTATTGTGACATAGGATTCAAAGCCCTGTAGAAAAGGCACTTGCAACAAACCTCAAATATGATGTGTAGCAGAAAACACGTAGAAAACTCAGACTGAGGTAAGCACAAGTAAAAATGATTGAGGATTCTTAATATCCTTAATTTGGCCATCCCTGTCTAAACTAGTATTTTGTGGGAACCTATATAGGTCTATGGAATGAAAAGCTTATTAGCAGTTTTAATAAATAGAACTTGCAAGTTTTGATGTGTTTGTCCAGTTTAAAAAGCTTAAAGAATAACATATGTAAGTGGAACATAACAGAGATAGTCAGTTTGTAAGGGTACTAGTGGAGAGATGATGCCTGTTAATGAGATAAAGCATGAACGATCATTGCTTTCATTGAGGAATTATATTCCTGAAATGAAGCCAGTAAGGGAATTTCTGAGAAAACCTATTCTGAAGCAGAGCACTGAGTAGGTGCAGGGTGGTGTGGAACAATCCATTTGCTGTACAGGTCCCTCCTTCAGTCATGCCCTTTTAAAAAAAAAATCTGAATGAAAAGTTCAATAATCTTATTGCTCTGAAGTCACTGAGTTTGTAGCCCTATTGAAAGTGTTAATGAAAGCAAAGTACAGCTATAAATTTATGTTGCTTAGGGCATTAGGGAGGTCTGCAAAATTTTGTTCCCATATGCCAAGGAAAAAAACACAGTCCACCTTCTGTCCTACAAAATGTTGTATCACCTTTCCTGTGTGTATGAGAAGATTGTTTATGTATCCTTTTTTTCCTTCATGTCATTTGGAAACTGAATATATAAGTACAGGAGAGAGAACAGACACACCCATCAGAGCATTTGTTAGAAGTGACATGGAGCAAAGCTTATAATTTAATAATGTATCTACCAGTCTCACTTTTAAAAGCAAAACAAAACAAGTATGTGCGCTGTCAGACGACAGGCTTACTAAGGCTATCCGAGTGAGAATACTGGTCAGGATCGGATTTGAAAGGCAGTGAACCATTTTGCCATATAGTAGTTGAGAGTGTGTTTTCAAAGCAGCTGTAAATCAGTGCTGTCTTTCTGTTAGAGCATTAAGATAGTGATTTCTGAAATATTTTCATTTATATATTTGTGTATATGTACATGCATGTCTCTATAAATATAAATACAAGTATTTATGCATGTATCTGTATGGAACTCTATAAATAATTCATTTACAGATGGTAAAAGTCTCAAAAGGCTGACATGACTTTACACTGGCTTCAAATGAATGCTGTAGAAGCTCTTAAGATTTATTGAATGTGCCAAAAAAAACAAGTCCTACTTAAGAGTCAGTTAATGACACAAAAGTCAAAAGTGTCCCCTCAAACAAATAACACATAGATAAGTTAACATTGCATGGAAAATAAAAGTAAGCTCCTCTTCCTAAGTTACTTTCCCAAGGTAGTCTGAGAGATTACAACAGGTCTGGTTGAGTGTGAATATTTTATCTTCTTTTACTTAACACTATTTACTTGACATATCAGCGTGATATTTTGTGAGGCTCTGTGTGTTTGTGCTGGTGCTGATGTCTGACTATTTAGACAGGTAACTCCTAGATCCCAATAGTCTCAGTCTCAAGATTTACCATGAAGGCAGTGACTGCATAAGGCCTAAATTTGTATTTAGTGCTGAAAAATGAGGGGACTATGCTACCAAAGCAGCTGCAGGAGTCTGACTTGTTTCTCAAGAAAGTATGAGAAATTGCCTTCAGCTGAGATAAATCACTGAATGACATTAAAAAGGCCAGAAGGTATGAAATTTTGACTCTAATTATACCCAGTAGACAATCATTCCCTCAAGGACTCTTGTAATCTAGTTGAAATTAGAGCCCTCTGCAGACCTCAGGGATCCATATTGGAAAGAGGTCTGCATTTGGTGTATCAAATACTTCTTGATGGCTGCTGAAGGAAAGGACTGGAGAGTATAATTTTGTGGTCTATCGTATATTCATACTGTTCTTTGACTGATGATGGTGTATGACTAGTTCTTAGAAAAGTACTTCAAAATAAGTAAGGAAGTTTTCTTAGAAAAATAAAATCTATGTACATTCTGCTTATTGCTGCACAGGGTAAATTTAGTGAATGTGCCAAATCTTCTAAAAACTGATTTTACATATAGACAAAATTTCTTTTTACTTTAAAGAGTAGGTAGTATTACTTCACTAAAAAAACAAAAAAACAAAAAAAAAAATTCCTCAAAAAAAATCCTTTTCTATTTGTTCCAGGCTTCAGTCTCATTGTTTCACTTTTTTATACATAACCTTCAGTGTTCCCAAGAGTTGCATTGTTTTTATTCACTTTTTCCTGTTCTTGTACTTGCCTACATTGACCTTTTTGTAGACTAAGAGTGTTTTATCTTCTGCTTTTATGGGCATGAAAAACATTCTTTCATAGTCCTCTCAACATAAGGTGAGTTTCTTATGCATGTAGATTTCTCTGAAAATTCTAGGACCGTAAAATAGGCATTTCAAAGCATCAGAAAGACATTTTACTTTATCTTTGGAGATTTATTTTTACAGGTATTGGGAGCAAAACCTGTGGTGCGGCATCACACGGGCTACCTACAGCTTTGAGTACTGTATGATGTAATAAAACCAGCTAATGATGATGTTAATACAGATGATTTGAGAGAAGAATTTCTTGTAAAAAAGAAATTGCTAGAAAAAAATCAGCTGCTTGAGTTTGAAATATTTTTAAAAACTTCTTAGATATGAGTTTATTTTGTAAAAGTCTTTGTATTAAATAAGAGGTTTTCTGCTTTGTTTATAAACCATCAAAAAAATGCAATGTGGTCTATGTGACATAAAAAGCATAGACCACATTACATAAACTTAAACTTAAGGAACGGAGTTTGGAGCTCGGTCTGTGATTAACTTGGCCTAAATTTAGTGAAATATAATATGCTTGTATATATATGAAGAAAAGAAGTAAATGAGAAAATATTTGACGATACATCTATGTGAGCATCTGTGGCTATTATTTTCATGACTATCAAGGGAAATTATATGCCAGGGCGTTCATTATGTGTGTTCGCTGATATGTGGGTAGCTATGTAAGGTATGTATTAATATGGAACTGTGCTGAATTGCACAGTGATAGAATAGGAGCTATGTGAACATAGACTCATTCTTAAAACCAGTATGTAGCTCACATGATGCTGAACTTCATAGATATTCTTATTAATACAATGATCTGGGGTAGCACGGCAGGGAGAGGGGGGCAGGGGACATACCTTAAATTCATTTTAGTTGGCTTTCTGTTCTAACAGAGAATACTTCATCTGTTCTCCTTGAAAATAGTTTAGAAAATGAAATGTTTATGTTCTTTAACCAGCATTCAGGAAGTGAATGAAGATAAAATTCTAATTTCATTAAAATAAGATTTTTCTGTTCATCTCATGTATTATCATTCATCTCATATAAGTACTGGATTATCAGAGTTTGCATCTGCCTGAAATGCTTTTAATCATGATTTAATTTTCTGTGGTGTAATTTATTTAGATCTTAAACTCTATTACCAATGAAGAGACGTATGGTCATGAAAAGAATTTCCTAACAACACTGATTTAAATCAGAGGTGCCAAAAGTTTTGCTGTCTGTCTTTGGGAAATTTTATAAATCCTTTAGTAAAATTTACACATTGTATTTTAAAAATGTAGTCTATAATTAGGATACATAAAGTTTGTTGTAAATCAGACCATTAGGCACCAAAACAACCAAATGTGGTTCACCTCACCATCTGTATACAGAGAACTTTAAAAATAGATAGAATTTTGTCCTATGTTAGTGGCAAAAAGGCCTTTATAACTTCATTGAATCATTACAGCGTTATTAGTAGTTGATTAGTAATAATTACTCTGACTTGTAGGAATTATTATGAATGACAACTTCAAAGAAGCGGCATCTGGACTGTGAGAAATAATGTTTGTGATTTCTGAACTAGTAAATAGGAAGCAAGGAAGCCAAGGGGGATGGGGGATGGGGTAAAGGAACTTAAGTCTGTAATACAGAACTCTAAAAGTGCTACACACAGCAGATCTGCTAGGTTATCTTCTGTTCTGGGAAAAACAAGCAAACAAAAAATGAGGCTTCAGGGGTTAAAACTCCCTACAGCTAGAGTAGAAAGATGATTAGAATCAGGAGAAGTGAAACTAAAAATAATACATCCTTTTGTTAAAAAAGATATTTAGTTTTTCTAATCAGTAAAATTAGACAAAATCTAGTTTATGTGGAAAAAGCCTCGAGTATTCTTTACAGTACACATAGTGTTTACTGGCCTCATAAGATAAATACTATCTATGAAGTCATGAGTTTTCAATAAGTTGAATACTTTTTTTATTGTTATTATTTTTATTTCCTGGTGGTCAGGTGTTTTTTCTGCAACTGTTCTGTATCAGCCAATTTGACAAATACATTTAACGATGAGCGGGTTAAATGAGCAAGTAAAATATTGTACTCTATTTCATTATAAGGTGATGGTGTAAGTCTTTCACCAGTAATTACTTTTTTCTGTTGGTATGGAAATAAGCTTTCACGTTCATATCTTGAACTGTTTTGTGTCTGTGTTTGAATTGGAAATTTTTTATCACTTTGTTTTATGACAAATTAACTCCAAAATTGGTTTTAATATAAAGTAAATGAAGTTATTAGATTTTAAAAATTATTTGAATTTGGTTTTGGTCTAATTAGGAAATATAATAAGTGCCAATTATATAATTCCAAATATAAATGAAAACCACGGTCTTTAATGCTAAACCTAATAAAAACAAAAATGAAAAAAAAAGCTTTTATTCAAAAACTCATTTCACAAAACATACTTCACATTGACGAAGTAAGTGTCTGAAATGGGACGTGTCAGTTTTGCTGTGTAACAGTGTTGAGCTGTGTCATAGTTTAGCTTTATTGTGGTTGCTGATCAGAGATGATTTTCAGTTTTCTAAACTGAGGAATTATCTAATATGATCAGACTGAATGTCATCATAAACGCTTTTTTTAATCTGCAAGATTTATTATGGTTTGAACCTTCAGTAAATGAAAAATATGGAATCTGCTTTCCTTTTTCTTGGACATAACGTTGTTAAAGCCATAAATTCAAGTAACCTGTAGTTTTATCATTCAGTTCCTAGGAAGGGGAAAAAAGAATTTACATTCCTGACAGAAAATGAGGAATTGTATCTTCTATACATAATTAAATTAGATGTATTACTTTAATCCCTTGTTTTCAAAAATTCATTATTTGATTTTATTTTGCCAAAATTAATTTAACTTATAGCCCCATCAAAAATACATATAAAAAGTAGAAAATATGAACAAATAAGAAAATGAGGGAAAAAAGCGGTTTTTATCCTTTTGACAATACATATGCAATAGAAATAGGTGGAAAATAATATATGGTGATATCCTGTATCCTACAGACATTAAAATATTTCTTATTTGGGTGGAGCGAAAATATTTTGCATACGGAGCTCAAGAGTAATAAAATTGTTCTAAATTGTTGCAACAGTTTTGTCATACCGTGCAATATCACAGCTTTAGTCCTAACCTGTCTCAGGCATTTTTCACTGAAGGTTAATAGGAAAATGAAAGTGGTAATGTTTTCTTTCAAATAAGTAAAAGAGAACATGTCAGTTTTCATGATTTTAAAATGTGTATAGTAACATATACTAGAAGTATACAGAAAACCTCATGTATGTATATATGCACGCTAATAATAGCTTGTATGTTTTTTTCTCCTATGACAGTATTATAAAGGAGAAAATAGATCACGTGTACTGACAGAACAATTGAAAAACATTACTTTATCACTGTGATCAACGGTTTGAGCCACTGAAATTACATTTCAAGTAGTTGTGTTTTGCCTATTATAAAATTTTGGATTTCTTCCCTTCTTTTCTTTTCTTTTTTTTTTCTTTTTTGAAACAGCGAGAAAAAGTATTAGAGATTTAATGAAAAAAGATGTCTTTAGATTAGTATTAAATTTTTCTCCTTTCCAGCTCTGTTGCTTTTCCTATTCTTCTCATTTGAGCCTTATCTCAAACAGTGGTAAAATCCATTTCAGGGTAACAAATATTTTAAGGACTTAAAATAGTAAAATGTGAGTTATCAAAATGTTTTCAGAAAAATTCATAATGCCATTGGAAGATCAGATTCCTTTGTTTTAAGAAGTATAAACATTTTTTTTCTTTTTTTTCTAGCACTTTGGAAGCAGGTGGGCAGCCATCTGCAGATGGACAGAAGATCGATGGGTTCTTCTGCAAGATATTCTTAGGAAGTGGCAGCACTTTGCAGAAGAACAGGTGAGTATTGTTAGTAGTTACAAATTGAAATGTTCTTCCAAAAACTGCACTAGGAATGGCCTAACTGAAGCTTTTTCATCCTGTTCTCTCCAATTTTCTTTCAGTGCCTTTTTGATGCGTGGCTTACTGAGAAAGAAGAAGCTCTTAGCAAAATTCATACAAGTGGCTTTAAAGATGAAAATGAGATGCTGACCAGTCTACGCCAATTAGCTGTATGTATTTTTCTTTCTTCAGTATTCCCATTTATGAATTTGCATGTGTGTGGTTTTATCCTGCTCTTAGACAGTATGGTTTAACAGAATATGTATGTCTTTTTCTGAGAATGGATGTTATCTCCAGTGCATGTAATTAATTTATCCATGGTCTTGCTGATAAGGTAAGGACAGATACATTTATAGGTTTTCTCTTTGGTCAAAAGTATGTGAATTGTATTAGCTTTACCCTATTTCAACTGTCGTTTAGGAATCTATTTACGTATGTAAAATTTACCCTTTTTGACATATATTCTGCCCTGTCCTTCAGAAAATACTCTAAAATTCATCATCTTTATGGAGGGAATATCCTTCAGATTGGCTTAGAAATACATTTTCTGCAAATATGTGAAACTTGGCACAACCTAGGCTTGGAAATGGTTCTATAGCATTAGGATATTTGATAAGAAAGTAATTTTTTAGACATTGTTTTATACAAAAGAATGACTTTGTTATATGTGCAGTCAGTAGGAAACATTCGTGTCTATGCTTTTGTTAAAGCAAGTAGGTTATTACTATAAGTAAGAACTAAAATCTTCTCTTTGAACAGCTTTTATTACTTATTTTGTCAAATAAAAAAAGACCAGTTTGGTGCCTTCCAATGGTTGGAAATATAACAAAGAGGGAAATCTGTGTCCAAACAAGGGGAACAAAGCTGAAGGTCTAGAGAACAAGTCTTATGAGGAGCAGCAGAAACAACTAAGGTTTTTTTGTCTGCTCCAGCAGGGGGCTGGACTAGATGATCTCTAGAGGTCCCTTCCAACCCCTACAATTCTGTGATTTGAACTTGAGAAAAGGAGGCTCGAAGGAGAATTTATTGCTCTCTACAATTACCTCGAAGGAGTTTGTAGTTAACTGAGGGTCTTTTTTTTGTATGTCTTGCACTTCAGTTTTTCAGCCTCTAAAATGAAGGCAGTGGTATTACTCTTTTCCATAAAACATGCTGAAATCTATTGCCAAGATGTACAAGAGTTAATTCAATAAATAAATTCCGTAAATTCAATAACATATATTTAAATTTTCACTTGCTTACTTAATGCAAATATCTTGTTAGAAGAAATAGATAAGACACCATGTTAACACTGTTTCTTATTGGAATAAATCTCTCAGAAATCAGATAGTTATTTTACAACAGATGTTGCTCTTTAGAATATTACATTAACCAAAGGATGGTTTTGGTAATGTTTAAAAATAAAACAATAACTACAGTAAAAAATTGAAAATAAACTTATGAAAGCATAATGTTCACAAATAAGGAAATTGCTTTTTAATGTTCAGTATATACTTGATAAAAAGTTATGACTGAGTTATTTGATAATTAATTTCAAAAATAAAACAATTTTGTTTATTATCTTGGTGATAGCTAAATGACAGATTTTGTTGTTAGCTCAAGGTCTCTTCCTGTACTGGAAAAAATCAAAACTAAAACGTATTTATTACTGTAAAATGATGACAAGTTTCAGTAAGGAAATGTGAAAACAAAATACTCCAGTATGGTTTTACAGGAGATCTGAAACTATCACGAAGGAGTATTAGGCAGTAGTGATCAGTAGGTTTGCCTCAAGCTGAATGTTGACTCAAAGAGGTCATACACTGGAGTTTTCAGGCTCCCAGCTGCATGGCTTTGTCATTTGCACACTCAGAAGAGTTTCCAGGACTCCACAGACTTCTGAGCAGATGACTGCTGCATAACCAGGCATTGCCAAGATCTCAGAAATATGCGGAATATATTATTCTTCAATCCTGACAAAACTAAGCTGTTTTTGTAGAATCACAGGACCTCCATGGTTGAAAAAGACTTCTGAGATCATGCAGTAAATTTCCTTCAGTGCTTTCATTTTTTTTCATCCTACTTGGGGGTTAAATATTATTTTTCTAGAAATCTGTTTTAATATACATTGTACAGAAAACACCACAAAACTTATAAGAAACTTTGAAATGGTGATATAGTTGTTAATATTCATGCAGTTTAAAGGTTATAAAGCCACACAGCTGTTAGTTTTTTGATTTATGTCACTACCTGAAGCAAGCTTTAGTGTCTGGAGTTGCTCCACCTGTCATGTTATATTGCTTTGTGAAGTGCAATCTGTCCATTCCACTATGTCAGCTGTACCAGCAGCATTCACAGTAACAACAGCACGGAGGTATTGGAGTTTCTAGAAAACATTCTTGCCCATTTTCCCTTCTTTGTAAAGAGAAGCTAATGGATGTAATCTTCTTGGATTTCATTGCAACTTTCAATACTGTTTTTTACAGTATCCTTTTGAACAAAATGTCCAGCTAGACAAACACATGGGTGAACAATTGAGCTCAAAGGGTTATAGAAAATTGGGTTGCATCATACTTGTGGCTAGTTACTAGTAGAGTTCCCTAGGACTCTATTTAGGCCCAGTTATTTTTAATGTTTTTGTCAATTATGAGTATAAGACTTCAAGGTATACTTAATAAGTTTGCAGATGACACCAAATAGGGAGGAACTGTTGACACCCTTGAGCGTAGAGAGGCCTTGCAGTGAGATTTTGACAAATAGAGGGCTGGGCAGTCATCAACAGCATGAAGTTTAACAAGAGCAAGTCACAGATTCTACTCTTGGGATGGAGCAACCCTGGATGCATCCACACACTGAAAGATGAGAGGCTGAAAAGCAGGCCCACAGAAAGGAACCTTGGGGATCTGACGGATGGCAAGTTGAATCTGAGACAACAGTGTGCCCAGGCAGCCAAAATTGTCAACAGTACCCTAGAGTATGTAAAAACCAACGCTACCAAACAGTCAAGGGAAAGGGTTGCCCCTCTCTCCTCTATGCTGATGCAGCCTCACCTCCAGCACTGTGTGCAGTTTTTGAGCATCACAATGTAAGAAGAAAATAAAACTACTGGGGAGCCTTCACAGAGGGTTACAGAAATGGTGAAGGGTGTAGAGAGCAAGACATATGAGGAGCAGCTGAGGTCCCTGGATGTGTTCAGCACAGAGCAGAGGAGGCTGAGAGAAGCCCTCATGATGACTGCAACTCTTCGCAGTGAGGGGCCAACGGAACTGCATGATGCTCTGCCAGGGTAGGGGCAGCTGGGAGTTAGGCAAAGGGTCTGCACCAGAGGGTAGTGTGGTCACAGTACCAAGCTGCTGGAGACAGCTCTCCAGTAATTGTCTCAGACATAGAGTTAGAATGGTTAGACATAGAGTTAGGTGGTGCTTTGTGGAGCCTAGAGTTAAACTTATTGATCCTTGTGGGTCTCTTCCAACTCGAGCAGTTCTATGATTCTATGGTGCACCATTTATTTTATTTTTATTTTTGGCTTCTATCTGAATTACTTGTCTTCCTGCTGTTGCTTTGTTTAACAGATCCTAAAAGGAGATATAGAAATGAAAAGACAAATGATGAGTAAGCTGAAGTCGCTCAGCCAAGACCTCTTTGTAGCCGTGAAAAATAAAGCAGTGGCTCAGAAGCTGGAAAGCCGGCTTGAAAATTTTGCCCAGCGCTGGGATAGCCTTGTGCAGAAGTTGGAGAGCAATTCTAAGCAGGTTAGTCAAACTGTTTTGTCAGTCGTTGACAGTCAAATCCATTCAGATATTTCAAGTAGTTTTGATGCTATTTGTTAGTTTTTTTTCCTGCATGATCTCTTAAGACACAATTTTTAGGATAGTGTGATACAACAGAGATATAACCCCAGAATATTTGTTATCTCTTCAATTTTTTGTCTGTCTTTACAGTGTTGATTACTTTCTCAGATTGTTAACTGTGCATTCAGGGATGATAGAATCCAAACTGCAAATATACATTTAATTGATTTTTAATCTATAATAGTTGGTCACTTTGAATGCGCTGTTTTTATGGCTGGCTGTGGAATAACAATCTGAAATTAGCATAAAAATGTTTTCTTTCTAAAGAGAAATTATTTTTATATGTTTTCAACAATGCTTTTATGGTTATGGTTTTATTATCTGAAGTGTGGAATAGATAAGAGGTGGGTTAAGGACTATATGTTAATTTTACTCTGTAGTGTAGTTCCCTTCCTAGCTGAAGTTTGCAAAAATCTGCTCGGGAGAACAGAAAAGAGAAACAAAAATTGGGAAAGGTTACAATTTTACTTTGTAATAGAAGTCAAAAACACTTTGTTCTATAGAGCATTTGTAACAGTTGATTTAACTCGTAAATATTTTCAGTAGGAAACCTTGCTTTTACATGGAAGCAAATCCAGAATTACATTTTTAATTTGGGACAGCTTGGGTCATGTGATGTCAAGTTAGTACATCTGCTCATAAACTCATGGATGCCTGCTACTGTCATGTCTGATAAAAGAAGCAAACACTATAGAGCAGTATTCATTACAGCCTACACAATACTTATGTTCTTAAGGTGTATATGTTCTTGCATATGTAGAAAGGTGCTCAGTTGCTCTGTTTAAGAAACAATACCTACTCAAGCTTCAAAATGTATATTATTTTCATATATTTGTAAAATATTAATAGTAATAAACACTTTAACCTCTCTGATTTTAGCAGTCATAAATTTTCACATTTACTTTTATCTTATAATTATAGTATAAATCATAGCAATAGGTATAATAATCATGTTAAATTTTCATTAAATAAACTATATATGCTAGAATTGAGTAAGCTAAAGTAAATTACCTACCAAACTGAGAGTAGTAGAAATTGCATGAAACAAATGCAATGGATATAAGTGTTATGGTTATGGAAAAAAAAAAAAAAAAGAACCATGAAGAGGTTGCTTAATCTATTATGTCCTATAAACTGTTCAATGAGAATTGATATTCTGGATGCAGACATTATGCTGATGTACTCCTATAAATAATGTCTTCATTTGTATTTTGTTACTTAGTTTCTTTTTTGAAACCATATTAGTATCAGAGATTTCTTGAAATATTTGTCTTAATTGTAAGATCAGTATATAAAGCATGTATTCATAATGTTATGCGAGTTACCACACTTTCCATGAAAATTTGAATGTTTAATTAGAAGGTGGCAGAAACCCTTCTTTTGTATACTCATCTACACTCTCTGGAGGATGAATATCTTCACTAATTTTGACATATTCATGTAAATAGGCTAAAAATCATATTCCAATTAATAGTCTAGATCCTCCTGGAGAGATAGTAGAGTACTATCTAGTAGATATTTAATGAGGTCTGCTGGTATCTTATATCTGTAAAATTTCTAAAACTTGCAGTCACAGTGGGTTGGGAAAAAACAAATACAGTTTTTGCAAATAGTCCAAAGTATTTGAGAGTTTAGATTGCTGATCAGTCCTAAAAGCGGGTAAGTTCCATTTTCAAAATAGAACCAAGATTACAGAAAAAAATAGCCTCCTTGTGAAGTGAGCAATCCTAAGGCTGTACGTCTATAAATCATAGAGCAGCACAGGTGGGAGATAGTTTGGGTTTCCAAAACAGTGTAACAGTGTTATCATAACACCACACTTTTCTTCTGAGGAGAAACAACTTTGCTTGGCACAGAGCTGGTATGCCAATATGGGCATATTGCTTCAAATTCTGGAGACATTTCATATTCAGTGCTAACTAAAAGATTGCTTCCTAAAGCACTGTTACACAGTTGAGGTATGTCACTGCATTTACCTTAACTCTATGAAATATTAATGATGTACTTATTGACATGAATTTCTACCTAGGCAGGGCAGATATTGTTGATGTGCTTTATTTGTTACGGAGCTTATTATTTACATGTATAGACAAGAGGAAAATGCATCTAGAAGATTTAATTATTTCAGCTAATCATGAACTGGGTGCAGAGTTGCTGGTAACAACATTTTTTTCTAAAATTATTCAGAAAATACAGATTTTACTCTTTCAACCTGGGTACAGACTTAAAAATTAACTTTTTTGTCTCATTAGTGATTCTCATAGTACCTTCCTAACTGTATATTTTTGTCATAATTTATTTCCCCTCTCTCTTACTTAAGTGTCACTAAATGATTAACTGGCTACCAAAATAGGAAATTATGTGGATATCCTAGCCTTAGATCAAAGCTGATTCTCCAATTTGACATAAAACAGTTATAAATCCCAAAAGAAATGTGCATAAAGTAGAATGCAAGTCTTCACACATTTAGCTAAATTCATTGCTGTGAAACTGAAGCATACAGTCTGAACTCATGGCTGAAGCTGCTGCTACGATGGATGGCATAGATGAGAGAGACTGGCACCCCTCAAAAGCAGTTTATTTTCATCATGAATGTGCCTGCTTTTTTTTTTCGTCGTACATGCACTGGAAACAAGGACAAGGACAACTTGTGTAGAGTAGATAACTTCTAGAAACTTCAAACTCCCCTTTAGTGAGCTCATTATGCTTCACTACATCATGCTGAAAACCTTCCCTAAGTAAAGAAAATGCCATTCTTCATCTGAGCTTCCTTACTCACATACATACATTTTATCAAAGAACTCATGACAACTCCAAAAGCGAGTGTTAAGGAAAATTATGACTATATCAGGACTCAGGGCATTTCCAAAGGCAGCAATAAATGATGTCATTAAAGGTAGGCTGCCATATAAAAGAGAAATAAAACGTCATAAAACTACTCAACTACTATACACACATTGTATATACCTTTATCTGTAGAAGATGAAAAGGAAGATTGAAATTTGTCCATTCCGAAAAAAAATGACTTTTAGCATGTTTCTAAGATGCGCTTGCTGATGTGAAACTGGAGGCAAGCATTGTATTTTGGAAGCCTCTTAAAGTGCAGCCTTGTGAGTCACCTTAGCACTTTCAGTATGATTTTCTAGCGGGTTAAAGGCCCAGTCTGTTTCACTCCTCAGATGCAGATTTGTCCGTCATGAACTTAAAGAGATGAGGAAACTATACTATAATAATTTGGATCGTCCTTGAATTATACATGAAACAAACCAATTCAGTGATTAAAATTAAGAGACTTATATAGTTTTTGCCATGAAAGCAAACAAAAGCTACTTCCTTTTTTCTTCTTATATTTTGAAGAATTTTCCTTTACCCTCTAGTGTAAGCACTTTTTAAATATGTACCATCTTGCTGAACTTCACCTTGCTGTGTAATGTTCAGCACCTTTTAGCCTTTCCCATTCTCTGTAATTAGAATGATGATGAGCGTCAAATACACGTCTCCAATTTCATTTTTAAGTATATAGTATTTAACCTCTACTCCTGTTGATTAAGCACAAAAAATACTTCCTTACTGTTTTGACATGTAAGTCATTACTCCCAACAACATCGTGACTTGACTACTCTGAGCATATGGTAATTACACTGCCTGCTTTTGAAGCACACTTCCAAATCACCAGCTGGAACTGCTGCTACTGTGTAATTGGTTGGGTGCTGCAGATAATTCCTACTGTACCGTAGCTGTGATTTATTCTGTTTTACACTTGCTTCAGTGTAGACTGCACCCTGATATTGACTGGCAAATGGAGCATAGCAGGATGTGACCTCAGGTGTCAGAAACATCTTATCATGGACTTTTAGATAAAACTGAGTGCAAAAATAATTCTGTTAGAAGAGGAAAAGAAGACTGAAGTCAAAACTGCGTACATGGAGCAAGTAAGGATTTGGAGTGCTCTGAGCTGCAGAGACAACCAAGGAACAGATGTTATTCTCACATTGCATAGAACCCTACATCTTAGAAACTGTGATGTGCTCTTTTTTTCTGTACAGAAATATTTTTTTCTTTTTTAAATGTTGCAAAGAATGCTGTTTTAGGTTTTTATAAAACTACATGGAAGTGTTTCCTTATTATGGTGATTTCTGTAGCTGAAAATATCAGTCAGCACACCTCATTGAGAGAAGAAAAACAAGACCATTAATTCGTAATATTGTACTGATTAAAAAGGGACTTTTTTTTTCCACATAGGTAGTTCAAATATTAACTAAGTCCTCACAGTTCACAAGCAGCTTACTACAACTGACATAATTAATCCAAAGCTTTTTTGAAAACATCTGCTTTGGATCTTAACTTTATAGTGTTCTGTGTTGTTCAGATTCTTCTCTGAAGTTCAGACTACTGCACTTTATAGAGAAGCACAGCACTGAGTTGACTGCTTTAAGTGAGATTGCCAAAATTACAGTGGTAATTGGACTTCCCTACCCATCATTTCCACTGGCAGACAGGACAAAGATCAGCAAGAATTTCTCTTCAGCAGGCTGTGTGATATATTCAGCAAAGCTAGCAGTATTTTTTTATTTTATTTTATTTTTTGTTAACTTTTCTGGCACTGCCTGCTGAAAATAGGCTGGTGAATTTCTGATGAATTAAGGCACATTAAAACTAGCTGCCTCTGTTTAAGTGGGAAGTTTGTAGTTTGGTGCTATATAGAACAAAATATAAAATTGCAATAACTGTACAACAAATCAACAGATCAAATCATCGAGTCACCAACGTTGGAAAAGACCTACAAGATCATCCGGACAAATATGAGCAAAATATACTGTTTATCTTCCCACCTCCCTTCTTTTTTTAAGGCTACTGGACCTTATTAGGAGTTAATTTTCATTTTACCCTGCAAAGTAAATGCATTATGTTGGTGTAAATGCATTATGTTAAATCTGTGTTACATATCTGAGTATTGCTGTCTCTTGCTACTTCTTCCTTACAGCTTTTAATTGTGGAGTAAAACTGAAGTAAATTTACTTGACTTTTACTGTGTGTTTTCTAATTTACAATTTCATGACAGAAAGCTAAGTGACTTTTTGTGCAACTAGGTTATGATGAACTATGTCCTGGTTTGAAGATTAGTATAAAGGGTAAAAATAGCAACCAGTAATTTAGTGACATGATAACATGATAATGCTTTATGAGTTTTCAGGAATAAATCTTCAGAATGGCAGCAGAGTAACAGAGCACCGGCAACATTTCACACATTTTCTATTATTCAGTTCCATCACAAAACTGACCTTTTTGTTACTATTTCTTTATTTTCTTCATTCACCATTTCATAAGAGTGAGCCATAAGTTCATTCTGTTTAGGATTCTCTCTGATTTTCATATTGACTTCTGCAGTTATCTTAATCACATAGCATGAGACAAGTAAAACAGTTTGGTTTGAATTCAATATAATGTTGTTGTTTTTTTCTTTAAGGTCATCCAGTGATTAGACAAGAGCAGTTTCTCATTATTTTTCTATTACTACTTCAAACAATCTTTACTGAAATATTTCAAACTATATTTGACCTCTGCTTTAATACTTCTCACAGGTTTCACAAGCTGTCACTACCACTCAGACATCACTAACACAGACAACTGTAATGGAAACTGTCACTATGGTGACCACAAGAGAACAAATCCTGGTTAAGCATGCTAAAGAGGAGCTTCCACCACCACCTCCCCACAAAAAGAGGCAACTCCTTGTGGATTCAGAAATTAGGAAGAGGTGAGAATCGCTAAGAAATGGAGAGAGAATAGTGGTAAAGTTGGATGAGAATGCAAAATTAGTCATCTGACTGCAATATTTCTATGTGGAGTTTTTTGAGATTAAAATCATTTCTCTGTACTCAAATACCTTTTTTTTTTTTGTTATCTTTCAATACTCAGGTTAAATTACAGAGATTTGTTTGTGCTTCTATTTTGTAGTATAGAATGTTAATCATAATGTCAGTACTGTTGTGCTAGTAATTACAGTCAGTAGATATGTTTTACATATGTCATTGTGTAACTGTGATCTTGGAAGTTAGAGAAAAGAAAGTTTTCAGCTTTTTAAATTCTTAAGAAGTACATTTTTAGTAGTTGGAATGAAAGAAGCTAGTGGTTTTTTGCTAAAGTTCATATTTTATCCTTTTCAGTTTTCAAGGGTCTGGTTAATACTTGGTGAAATACGTAATACTGTGATTTTCAGTGTTTTTCCCATGTTACTCATAAAAGATACAGTGGATTTTGGAATAATACTGAACACTTGTTAAGGTCACAAGGAAGACTCCTAAAGAGTAGAATTGGCTCAAGCACTGAACTTAAGAATATGATCTTGGAAGACTTAAAATTCTAATTTTAGTGCTGGCTTTGAAAATACTGTATGTATGTGTGTATACATACATATATGCACATATTCAGATAAATATATGAATTCCAAGATAGCAGACTTAAGGACTGAGAGGAATAGGAAGCTACAGTCAATGTCGTATTTCTATAGAAAATGTCTTTTTGGTTCATCGTGTTTTCAATTATAGCAGCATTTTCTTGTCAAATAGTCTTTAACAGTGTTGAAATAGACAACTATGTCTATTTTAGGATTATATCCTGGAATAGTGTATAACCAATATGAAGAAATCTTTTTTTGTTGTTGTTTTAATTGAAGGAGTATTTCATTGGGGAACAAAAAAAAAACCAGAAGCACCATTCTTTACACAGTCATATGAAGTGTGATTTATCTTACTTCTCTTTGCTCATTCTAAAAGTAAGGTTTCTAGCTAAGCCTCATCATTTAATAAAGCCACACATCTCATGTACAAAGAGTGACTCACCACTTCCTTGTTAAATTTTTTTTGAGTTTCTTTGTCTTCATTGCCTATAGAAAGTCTCTAAACTACACAAGCAAATTACAAATGTCTGAATCTGAATGAAATGAATAGTATCTTCAAAGTCTCAATTTGAAAATATTTTGAATCTGCATGGTTTCTTCTGAGAGGAGGTGGTTTGGGGCTTTCTTTTTTTATGAGGGTGAATGATGCCTCCACATTTTCTTAACTTCTTTCCTCGGTACTTCTGTCTCTAGGCATCAGCCTATTTTGCTACATTCTAGAAAAAACTGTGCTCCAGACTTGATTTCTGCATTTTGTGCATTTAAGAAAGATTGTTCAAAGACTCACTGCACCTGCAGTGTGAATTTCAAGGGATAAGAAAGGGTAGATTAGCTACCCTTTATTATTGCATTAGTGGGCTGTGTAAGACTATGTTCAGCAGCTGTTTAGTTGAGGAGAAAAAATGGATGCCAATTTTTTTTATTATTATTATTATATATTATTTTCCAACTGTGTTGAAAGAATTAGAAATGTGTGATTCTCATTTATACTGAAGAATTTAAGTCATTTTATTTTGTAGACCTACATAAACAGGAATTGATTTCATATTTCCACTGTGCCATTTCACTGTGGCCTAAATGCATGGTAAAGAAGCTTTTGTTCTTTCTTTCCTCTTACAGCAACTTACTATTGTAAGTAATGGCAAACAGAGAAAATAAGTGGGTGACTTGGTTTTTTTTTTTGTTGTTTGTTTGCTTGCTTGTTTTCCTTCACAATAATCTAAAGATAACTTCTACTTTTGTGCTTTAAAACTTCAGAATAATTCAGGGATATTCCTACTTTTTGGAGGGATCATAGGAAATCTTTTTTGCCAAATGAATTAATTTACAGCCAAGAATGAAAATTATAGATATACATTTGGATCTGCATAGAAGTCTTAAAAGCATATATAAGACATAAGGCCTTGAGATAAATGTAACATAGATTAAATTTTTGAGTAAAAAAAGCTGTATATAGGAGACAGAGTTGCCAACGTGTTATTTTCACTTACATGGCACTAGAAAAAAAATGTCAGTTCTGCAGAATAGAAAAATCTGAAAATTATTCCCTTTAGAGTAGTTTTTTAAATAGAAAACAGGATACAGCATTTAATGTATGCATATTTATAACATTATACTCTTGAATAATACTCAAGATTTCTTTCTTTGCCAGTTAATAAGTAACTTTGTACATGCAACCTAACGTTTCCAACTAAAGGCTGTCATAACGTTATTATGAAATAATGTTATTGTTCAGATTTGAGAGAGACCATGCCCTTTGAAGAGGAAGGTCTGTTAAGGCAGGAGAGTTGCTCCATCTAGTGTTTTACATTTAGTAAGTGTTAACAAAACTGTAAATCTGTTGAAAATAAAGTGACCTTCATTTCATTTAAAATATTGTATTTGAGGTTCTAATGCTGCATTACTTAGAGAAGTTTCAGGGTTTTTTTTTATATAAAAATATTGAAGGAAAAAAGTATGATGTATTCTAAGAATTTTTGTCAGCTTTTCTTTCAAGTAGTCCACTGCAGAACAAAATTATGTTAGTCTGAACTACATGATGATAGCTAAGCATATTTACAGCAATTCTGTTGGGATGTTTGACCCTTGTCCTCTTATAGAAATGCAACTTTTTCTGTTTCTTGTTCATCTGTCTTTAGCAAATCTAGAAAGAGGAGAGCAATTTTTCTTCAGTTTTCCGGATAGTCCTTGGTCTCAGCGTTATGTCTGTGTAGCCAGTACCAATGGGGTAGAAAAAAGGTACCTGAGACAATTTTCTGTTGTTTACAGAACAAATAATTAGTGAATGTCTTCATCTAGAATAAAGAATAATTATGGATATACCAAGTTCTGTGAATGTCCATATTTTATACTTCATGCCCACTATTTTTTAACTCATTCTGTTTGTGTGGCAAGAAGTGGTGTAAATTACTAATAAACTGAGAATATATTATTCTTCACATTTAGTGTCTGATGCTGCCTTTTGTACTATGACAGTGTTGCCTGTTGGCACTCAATGGGAGGCATGACTGAATTTAAAAATGCTTTACATTTCTAGTCACTGGCTATTTGCTGAAGGCAAATGGTGTTAATGAACTAATTCTACAGCAGCCTCTAGACTTCCATTCTCCTCCGCTCTTTTCTCTCACATATGAGAAATTCAGTTCATCTAATGTGTCTGAATTTAATCAAAGCATTCCATGACTCTATTAAGGAATAATTTCTAAGGCTGGAGAAGGTATGGTTTATTACTATAAGAAAGGTAACATAAAAAAGTGGCTAAAGAAGGAGTACTATGAGATTTAAAAGATTGATCTAATATTTTCTTTGATGACTTGGTATGCATTACAGAAACGTGCAGATAATAGTGTTGATGAAGCTAAACTGAAATAGTATCACAGGTGTAGAGGAGGTCCAGAATGACATTCAGAAATGATAGAAAATTCTTTGAAGACTGAACCAAAATATGGGAGAGAAAAAAATGTATATTGGGATAAATAAGTATTGGATTCGTAGATAAGAACTAAGGCTGCTTCATCAACATCCAAGCTAGCTCACCAGCTGCAAATATAAAGGGTGAAGAAAGCAGTTTAATTATGCCAGCAGGTATGATATTTTGTAGATTTGTTCTCTGACATGTTCAGGCAACCAAGAGTGAATAACACTGCTGATGAGTGGGGTATTTCAATCCAGCTATGGAAATGCAGTTAGTCAGTAATGTGTTTCTTCAGAAATAATTGTAGCATTCCCTCCCAGCTCAATATAAAAGCAAATATTCATAATGCTAGCATGCCTAATATGGTTTTGTTTGGATGAAAAGGGTTGGACTTGATCTCTTTAGGTCCTTTCCAATCCATGTAATTATGTGGTACTGTAATGAAGGAAATTGTGAGAAAGTTTCTGTCTGTTGGAGGAGTGAAATTCTGAAAGCATGTTCTAGTCATAGTAGGAGTAACAAAGTAACAGTAAGATGAAATTCTGTTAATTAGACAATAGTTGTATAATTTCATGACTTCTTATGTGAATCTATACAACGTTCAAGTTATAAGCATAAGTATGTGGCAGGTTGGTACATGCATCTTACTCCATGGTCATCATCTTACCATGGTGGTTTGTATAAAACAGATGAAAAATATGAGTTTAAAATATACCACAGTAATTAGAATATATACCATGAAAATATACCATTGTTTTGCTAGATGATCACAGTATAGAACAGCCCAGGTTGGAATGAGCTTCAAAACATCATGTCCAACCTTTTTGGGGAAAAGAGCCTACATAAGATTATCTTGCATCCTATTTGGTCACGTCTTGAAAATCTCCAGTAATGGTGAAAGCA
Source organism: Odontophorus gujanensis (assembly GCA_013399175.1). Classification (NCBI taxonomy): domain Eukaryota; kingdom Metazoa; phylum Chordata; class Aves; order Galliformes; family Odontophoridae; genus Odontophorus; species Odontophorus gujanensis. The sequence continues at coordinate 185,557 of VXAB01011181.1, forward strand.
GAAGAAGTCTAGAGGATGAGATTTCTTAGCACAAATTTTCCTTACCTGCCCCAAAATGCAGCAGATAAATAATGCGGTAAAATGAGAAGTTACTACAATGAGAAAGTGAGGTTTTAAGCTTCTTAGCATAGGTAGAGCTGCCACACAATATTAGGAGGAGCTAATCTTTTTGCAGGAAACTTAAAACATAAATTTCTTATTTACTAGCTATGGTGTAAAATAGATAAAAACTTGTGGCCTCTTCTAGTGGGACACAACCCATCCATATTCCAGTGCCCTTTGCTTCAGTGTGTTAGGTCACAACTTCTCAGAAGGAAGAGCTAAACACCCACTTTTTCCCAAAAGCAGCCTGTAATGCTCTACTCCCAGAAATGGTGTGAAGGATATGGGACCATTGTGTATATCCATGAATAAGAAGCTAAGAAGAGGACATAATTTCAAAGCAAGCCTGGCTTTTACTGAGAGAAGTCACTCAATCCCAACAGAATGCTAAGGGGAGAGGTGTCCTTCTTGGTCTCAGGCTGCCCAGGAAGGGAGCTGCCCTCTACTCAGGCTGCTTCCAGAGCATCCTGCATGATATTCCTGCTGAATATTTGACTAGAACTCCGTACACAATAAAAATATTAGTTGTGAAATGCCTTAAAGATGCAGATTATCCTGTATTGGAAGGGAGAGACAGAAAAAGGAGTAATTTTTGAACAAATCTTTTGTACTTGTGACCTATGCAAGACAGTGAATGGAAATCTGTAGTGGGCCTGTGGTTTAATATGATTAAGAAAATGAGGTGTTGTAACAGATGTGTGGGGCTTTGAGAGTGCCATGAGGGTAGTATAAGATAGTATCTCTGTTGTGGAATAGCAGAAAGAGAGACTAATTGGAAAACTAAAGCATGAGCACTCCATAAAGAGTTTGGAGGCACTAGATCCTCTCCTCTTCTATGGGTTAAAATTTTAGCTGGGCAGCAAGGTTACATACACTGTATACCAAGGTAATTATCTGGAGTGATTGTGTCAATTGATGTGATTTTATTCTCTTCCATGGATTTATTTTAATAAATCCTATATGTACCCAACTTTATTAGGTCAGAAATGCATTATTTCATTACATTTTTTTTTCAGTTCAAAAAATGTTGTTGTACTTATGAGATTTAAAGACCTTATTGATCAATTATATCAATCTAGAGTTGCTGAAACTGAAACTACTAAGAAATGAAATGTCCAGTCATCATAACACAATGATTAAATGCCATATTCTACCAGTATTTCCTGTTTTTAAAAAAGCTGAATATGAGATTTTTTTCCAGGGTTATTGAAATGTGCAGTATGCCTTTAAACTATGTTAAGGATATATATGTACTGCAAAAAAGCTGCCTTGACTTAATTTTCATCTCTTGTAAACCCAACCCTTCTTTGAATTTTTTTATTTATTTTTTATTTGTTGGGGAGGGGGGTGGGCGGGGGCAAATACTTTGTGTTGTTATATTTACTTAAACAGAAGAAACTACAACTGACAGAGCAATCAGTCATGTGAGATCAGTTCTGTCCAGATGCTATGTGTGGCGGCTAATACTTACCAACATCTGATGAATCTTGGTCATGTAATGTTTTCCTGATTACTTTGTTGCTCTATGGGAATACTCCCAAATTTTCAATTGTTCTTCTAGATTGCACTTTCAGGGGTGGATGTTGCAGAGGAGGTGACTAAGTCCTCTTTTTAAATAAAGGAAGAAATGATCTCTGGTAAACATTTTGCTCTGTCACTTTCCATGCTATACTAAGCTAACAGCAGATTATTCTTTAGCAAATATCAAACTATTTTTTTTAACAAGTTTTTTAGCAAGTTTATGAACAAAAGAAGTAAGACAATTTTACCTGTGGTCCAGAGTGTTTAATACTGAGAAACTGATAAACCTGTTTTTTTTTTTTATTCTGTGTCTGATGTTCTATGTTCTCCGGTTTACAGTTTTTTCATACCTGTACTATAGAACAGCCTAATTACCACCACTGCTCCAGATGGGCTGCTGGAGATCTGTCCTCATTTATAGATATAAGTATGGTGAAAGAAGTGGCCTTTTTTCTTTTGCCTATATAGTTGTTAGCTGAGAGGAGAACAAGGAATAGAGTTCATTTGGCAGCGGGGTGACAACCCTTCTGCTGACATGAGCTGCCAATTCTTGAGGAGTGGTTTGTACACTGCTGACTGAATTTCAGAAAACATGAGGACAGAGTTGCAGTCCCATCTAGCTGAATACCTGTAAGTCACATTCCATCTTGATCCTTAGAGCAGATAAACTCTAAGAGGCAAGTCCTGAATCAGATCATTGCATGAAACATAGGATTGTACAGTATTAGTACTATATCTTTTTTGAAAAGGCATACATTTTATTTTGAGGCTTCTCTGTATCTCAGCAATCCTCAAGTGAGGTTACACCATTTAGGCAGCTGTTATAATTAAAGTGACCTAATAGAGCCCTTATAAGGACTTCACTAACTCTACTTTTTTCAGGCTTGTATCCTTCACATGACTGATCTCTGGGCAGAGATGTTGGCAATCTTCATTAGATATTGAACATAAGTAATTTATATCCAAAAGCATAGTAGGAGCAGCTATGAAATAGTTTTTATCTCTTAATACAAACCATTAGCTTTATAATTGGTCATTCTCCATTTTAAGATGTGTTGAACAGTCTTAAATCACGATTGCAAAACTTTGCTTTTGTATTCTCCTGCAGTCATCAGTGCAGTTAGACATGCAGATAGTCCTTGCAGTTTCTTGAATAAACAGTATTCCAGTTTTATGTGGAAATACTGGCTTTCATAGCTTTGTTGTCCTAGTTCTAAAATTTCATGGCAGTGTTTATTAAATATAGTTATTATATGCTGAACAAATGATGCAACTGATTTCAGGAATAACAATTGATTTTATGTTTCATAGGCTTGTAGGCAAGAATCTTTTCACTGGCAGTTCAAATTTACATTAGAGGATTAGAACCTGATACCAGTACAGAGATTCTCTGAACCACCAGGGAGATTTTCTGTTGTATTCTACCCCTGAATGTACATTTCTCTATGAAATGAAGATTTCTACCCCTTCTATTGCCTCACCATCATCCTTGAATGGGTGTGCAAATACAATTATTAACAATTGTTTTATAAACATTTTTCTGAAGAGATTTTAATTTCAGTATAGGCCATGAGGCTGGATTAGGGAAGTGTGTGATTCTTTCTACTGCTTTGGTTATGTATTACTCAGTCATTCCCACCTTATTGTTAAATAGTCACAAAGATCACAGTGGAGAAGGAAAAAATAAAAGGGGGAAAGAAATATATTTGAATATTTGTGCAATAAAGAAATATAATCAAGCTTATGGTTTAATTCAACTCAGAAAAAAAATGTCTCAAGAATTTTGTTTTAAAAACTAGGTTAGATACTGAATCAGCTTGTGGTTTGTTTTTTCTGTGTGTCTGCAGTTGAAATAGTTGCATAAGGTAACCTTCATTTTGAACTACCTCCTTCTAAGTAGGAAACAAAGTCATTTTTAAAGGAGTTTCTGAAAGAATCCAGATTGCAATTAATAGAGCTTCATGGGAAAAAGTAGTTAAAAAGTGTATGCAGTTAGAAATCTTAATTTTCAGTTTCTTAAATTCTAGCTGTAGGAAAATTATAGTCTCGTGTTGATTAGTAATTATATTCTGCAACAAATCTGAGTCAATCAGATGAGGGTTCAGTCTAATGGTCAGTTTTCCTTCTTTTTTCCTTTATAAGGCAGTCAGCACAAACTAAGACAGAGGTCTGTCTTGTATAAAGGCTGCACTTCATAAGCCAGATATGCCTCACATCCTCAGCTGAGCCAACAGTGCTTGTGGATACACTTTATTCAACTGTGAGAGCCACTTCTTTCATGGCTTCCAAAAACATCAGCTTCTAAAATTGAAATGCTTGCTAACAAAACTGTTGCATCTGTTCAGCTGTCAAATCAGTATCTTAAAAATGAAAAAGTATGTTTTCAAATTTTAGAGTGATGAATAGTTTTATGAAGTGTCTAATCAGATATAGTGGGTTTAAAAATGTCTTCTTCCAAGAGGAATTGATGCTTATGTATTTATTTAAGCAACTGGTTAACCATTTGTCCAGTTAATGCTATTGTAAGAAATGTTGAATTGAAATGTCTTATTGCTCTTCTCTGTATCTTAGGTTTGACTCGGATACAACAGAACTCCATAGCTGGATGACACGCTCAGAAGCAGTACTTCAGAGTCCTGAATTTGCAATATTTCGAAAAGAAGGAAACATCTCAGATCTCAGAGAAAGAGTCAATGTAGGAGAAAGTATTAATATATATGTTTGTTAGCTTGTATTTGCTTGTCAAAGCGCTTTCAAAGTCCAAGTTTAAATGAGTTGAAATCTAAACTGACAAGCATCAACTGATCATATACCTGAGAAATTTAGAAGCATTCAGTTATTTCATGCTTTTCAGATTTTGGCACCAAAATTAATACACAGGGTGTCTAAATAAAGATATCATATTTAATTTAAGGCATTATAGATTCACCGAAGTCTTAAGTAAAATTGATTCAATGGCTATAATTTAATTTTTAAATATACACTATATTTCTATACTATTGCCTTAATATGACATTATACATGCATAAATTGAAGAATGTGTAAAATGTCATCTTTTACTGTATGTTAAAGAAAACTTATATCTAATTCTTTCTGTGCTATAAAACGTATCTGAAAATAGCCAGTTTCCACAAAAATTATTTTAGTCTGTTTTTGTACCATGACTGAACCAGAAATGGTTCTTTTTCTTTTTTTCCAGAATGAATCTGCACTGCTTAAAGTCTAACTATGTTTCTGTATGTTTTGTGCAATCTGAATTTAGTTTTGAAAACTAAATGAGTAAAAAATTTTATCAGTATTTAATTTTTGTACTTAGTTGCAAGGAAGCTTACCTTTTCTGAATAAGAGAAAGGCAAATTATTCTTTAATATAAGCTGTTCTGCTTATAATATAATAGCGTATCGTGGGACTTCACTGAAAAATAAAGTGATACATACTGCTAAAATACAGATAGAACAAATTTACTGTGCTGAAGTTAATTTTTACTGCTGTTTTTTCTCACTGCTTACTTGTCCATCATAAATTAGCAACAATAGGATTGAGGAATTCTGAATTCTGTGACAGCAAATATACATTTTGATATTTCTTGTTAAATCATACTTTTGCTACAGTAATCTCGATATGTTAATGTTATCATAATGTTACTACGTAAGTATTAATGGGTACTTATTGGGTAATTATCCATTAAAGTGTAATATATTGAATTTAGTTTATGACAACATTTCATGATATGTAAATATACATAACTATATGGAGAAATACATAAACTGGATCAAACACACAGAGAAGATGATAGATTAAAATGCTTCCATACTGGGGTAATGACTATTGTCTCAGACATAAATAGATATGCAGGTAATTTGGTCAGTGCTTCCATCTTTGTGGTAGGCGGGAAAAAAGAGAAAAGAAAATACTCCTGTCTCCCCTTCGTATATTCCCATTTTGCGGAACACAGTTTCAAGGATGGCAAATCAGCTCCTGTTTTGGCCTTCATATTTTGCTGGATACCTGCACTGTCAGGTTTCCCTAATCAGTAAGACACTCCATCTCATGTTGTCAGTTTTTAAGACTTTGTAAAACCATTAAAGAACTCAGGAGCTATGGTTCACCTTCCTCCTTCTTTCCTTTCTTTGCTCCCGAGGAGGTGGTATCTGTGTCACTGCAAGTAAGGGACAGAGGTAGGTGAACTACAGATCCTCCTCTGGTCCCAACTGTTTCCCAGCAGCTGTTACCTTGCCTTTGTTGGTGCTGAGGAAAAAAGCTGGGATTGGGAAGCCATTGTTAAGTGCATTTGTGAAGTGTTCCTTTAGGTCAGTGAAAACTTACGTAATACTGGAGGAAGACCGGGAGGGTAAGGCGGTATGGAATTTGATCTGTGCATTGATGTTGGAAGGTCTGAAATCAGGACACTGGAGATAGCAGAATTTCAGATGTTTCTTTGACTTCCTTAGAAACCAAATGATTTGATGGCTAAGAAACCAGTTTTCAAATTCTTTAATGAAAAGCACTGCAGAAAATAAATCTGCTTTGTATTGAAAGTAGTCTGAGGCAAACCAGTAACTCTAAATAGAAACAAGATAAATTAATGTCATTCATTAACATTATAAATATTTTGAAAAAACAAGACTGGCTTTTATTTCTTTTAAAAATAACATTTCATTGAAAAGAACAGTGTACATGTAGAAGCTTCTAGCTACTTTAAAGTGCAGAATATTAAGATGATATTTTAATTTGATAGAACTCTTTCTAAGATTGCAATCAACAATCTCTGGTTTCTTTGTTTTGCAGTGCACAGTGGCAATTCTAATTAATTCAAAATATATGTTGTTTTTTAAAAGGAAAAAAAAAAGTGGAGGAAGGTTTAAATGCTGAGTTTTAAGAATTGGGCTGGCTTGGTCTTCTGCTGTTCAACTAGTAGCAGGAAGTACTGTCCAGTTCACTGATTTGCACAGTGTTGATGTTGTTGCTTGTGTTTTCCTTAAGCTTATTTCTCTCAAAATGAGGCTTTAATCAGTAAAAAATAAGGTAGTACTTTTTATCAGACTATAATCCCTAATAAAGTTGCAGAAGACATATAATGAAAGATGTCAAAAGTGAAAACATCAGTGATAATTGTAAAAGACTGCACAGTACTATGTAGTCATACTCCAACATACATATACCATGTACACATTCATGAAAGTATCATGTTGTACTTAGAGGCTTTCTGAATGAAAGTTTCCTCCCTATGTGTCAATGTAGATTATGTAGCACAGAATACCCATGATGACTGATGTCTGACTTACCATTTTTTGCCTACTGTGATAGCCACTTAGACCCATAGCCTTTTCCTAATGATGTTCCTTTCTACTTTTCTTTTTAGGATAGTTGGATGTGTTGGTGTTTTTGTTTGCTGTTGTTGTCAAAGCATCTTGTTTCTATTCATTATTTTTCTCAGTGGGGTCATTTATTTATGATACAATGGAAGTGCATCTGTAGGTGAAGGGACCCAGACTTCAGAAAGGACAGCCACAAGGGAAGCTCTTTTGCCATCATTGATGATTCAGTGATTCAAAAACTTGCTCCCATCCCAGTTCAGAGAAGTCCTGGGGGAGGTGGAGCCAAGAGCAGATTGTATGAAACACACTATGTTTGCTAAGACAACAACTGTTCAGATACTGGCAGAAAATTAGCCTTTGGCAGATGTGCTACCTAAATTGAATATATCAGAGATGCAGAGAAAGCCCATTCCTTTGTATTGAGGGAAACAAAAATTATTTCTAGTTTTCCTTAGCTGTAAGATAACAATAACCAAACATCTGAAATGATAAATGAGATTTGTGTATGGGACTACTACTCCGTTTGTTTCTTAGCACTCTGTATTTGTTTACAAAAATTATTCCTCTGAAGACCTTAAAAATGTAAGATGAACTTTGTAGGTCTGGCAAACAGTTGAAGCATGTGCAGTATACAGCCATCACTACATTAGTCCATTGACTGAGTCTGCTTTCTCCACAGATCAGGCAAATTGTTCCATACTTTCCTTGTATGAGGACCAAGTGAACAGCCATCTCTCCTTTGGCACTGTATTTTATGTGTGTAAACATTTGTATTTCCATATCCACCGTTAGATTCTCACCTTTATTTTACAAATGTATGACACAAAAAAAAAGAGTGGAGAAAATTATTGAAAGTTTCTTGTTTATTTTTAAGTGCTTCACATAAAGTGCTTTTGTTTTCTGTCAGGATCTAGAAACATTGATCTAGAGAAGCAGGCATGTTTCCAACTTCTTCCAGACATGGTCTGCTACCAGACACTGAAGAATTTTCTGCTACAAACTTCAGTGTCATATTTTTTTTTCACATTTCTTAAAGCTATTTTTAGTACATTTCAGGTTCTGAATCACTGATTTGTGTTCACTACACTTACAGTTGTGATAATTTCACATCTGGCATTGCAGACAGACCAAGATTATTTTAAGTATTTTTCAGTCAAAATTCATTTTTTTTTGTGATTTTTCTGAGTTCTGTGCAGTTAAACTTATGTTCATTTTACCTGGCACTGTAGACAGAGTAGTATTAATTAAGATTTTGCAGTCTTGAAACACTGCAGGGCATTAACAAAAGAGGTTTTGTGTTTTTTTGTTTTTTTTGTTTTTTTTTTAATTTTAAAATAGTTATACTGTACAGTAGAAGACTTTGTTGACCTACAGAAACTACAAATAATACCGTCATCTTGAGTTTATTGGGATTAAACTTTATGAAATTTCGAGGATAATTTATGATTACATTATCATTATTACTTGTATGTTAAAGGTACATTTTAAAAAGCCAGGCTGAGAAGCCACAGCCAGGATTTGTGTTAATTTCCTGTGTGACACACTAGGATTTTTGTGACATTTCCTTTTGTAGGTGTAAATGTGCTGTGATGAATTGAGGGACTCTGAATAATAAGAGAGTGTTTTAGGTAGGATCTCTGGGTGGTATGTATAATGTGTTTTGGGTTATAGTCCTAGGCTTCTAAGTAAATGAGGAAATTTTGGCTTCTAGTTTGGAGCATCAAAATTACACCTAACTGGGTGACTAACTAGTCTAAAGCCAACAATGTAATGTTATTAATTAGGTCTAATTGTTTTATTTCTATCTGTATTGTTCCGTAAACATGGGTGATAACTTTTTAAATAATGAAAGGTGACTGAGAGTATTAGGTACACCATGTAATGAAAACCCTGTGTGGATTCTGCAATTTGTTCTTAACTCTTAACCTATTGGGTCGTGTATGGATGTCTACTATATATATTAGGTACCTACTTTAATATGCATTTTACTTTTTTTTGTTGTTGTTGTTGACTAAGGATTAAAATAAGCAATCAAATAGTAAATAGGATTGGTATGACACGAGACCCTGTGTTTTGGTTAGCATGTCCTCAATTCTTATTAATATAAATAGGAGTCACATGAAAAAAAGAATAAATCTTCTACTCCTCCACAAGAAATTTATGTGACATAAACATATGTTTTCCTTATGAAATATTGGGCTTTGAATAGCTCTTAATTTGTCTGTCTTGTAAAATACTAATGTGTATCATCTGTCAACTCTGTTGTGTTCTGATTCTCAAGTCATGTATTTGACTTTATGACTAACTTGGTATGTGATACTTTGTGCTTTCATTGCTAATCAGGAGGTGGCAGGGCAGTGTGGCAGGTTAAGCTGTCTCAAGAAGTCAGGACATCCCTGAGATTACTTACTTTCTTTTTCCTCTTTTGAAATATTCACCTTTCCTGTCGTGCTGCAGGCCATCCAGCGAGAAAAGCCTGAGAAGTACAGAAAGCTGCAAGATGCCAGCAGATCAGCTGAGGCCCTGGTGGAACAGATGGTGAATGGTAATTACAAGGGAGTTGATTTAGATAGTCTTCTCAGGGATTTCATAAATGCACAGGTTTATATTTATCACAATAATTATATTAGAAAATGATGTCTAAATGGAACAGTAAAGTAAATTTCGTAATATTTATTTTATTATTTTTTTATATTAAGCCTGTTAATTAGTAAAGACAACTTCAGTATCATGAAAATAAGTGTGTATACAATGTGCTCATGATAATGAACTGTGTATTTACAACCTGATTTATGTACAGAATAAAAATGAAATCTTATTTTCTGAGTACACTAGGCTTTTGAAGGTACATAATTCATCCAAGTTAGAAAACTGAACAGTTTGAAAAAGTGTTTTCTAACTTTCTTGTAATATATTTTGTATATTATATATATGTTACTCTAATGTTCTCTATTATATAAAGTATAAAATTTTACTGGGTATTGGATTATTTGCATTCAGCTTTTCAAGATAATAACATGAAGGCTTATACAACACTTTTTTTTCAAAAAGTTGCGATTTTTTAGATTTTATTTTTATTATTAAATTTTCCAAAAAACATACATTATTGTGTTCAGCCAATTTTTTGAACTTTTTAGAGAAAGAAGAAAACCCAACAGTTAGGTAGATGGAAGTAAAATTGTATGTCATGTCACTATCTTTGATATTAAAAAATGTCTAACTTAGTAGATAACTATTAACCATGGACCACAATCAGTCATACTGACAGGCTCACATAAAAGAAAAAAAAAAAGATGTTGAATGCACTGAACTTCAGAACATATGTTTTAGGTTAAATAGTTATAACAAAGAATCAAGAATATAACTGTTATTAATGAAATGTTAATCTGCACAAATGTGGTAGAATTTTAGGATTTTCTTGTTTAAGTATGAACCTTTAAGTATGAAGGTGGCACTTTAATTGTAACCACCCTTGTGTTCTGGTTGTATTTAATTACAGTAGCAATTTTAATAGGGGTTGTTTCCCAGGCTCAGAGAATAGACAGAAGTAAGTCTAATAAAATTTGCACGCTTTTTGAAATGAAGAAACGGAAAATAAAATAAAATAAAAATAAAGCTCAATACATTTTTATTTTATTTTATACTTTATTTTATTTTATTTTATTTTTTGACATACTTTTCTACCATGGAGGTTTGCTATACAGGAGTTCTAAGACAATATTTGAAATTTGTGTGCTGACGAATTTCATCTTTTTAGAAAACACATCTTGTATTTGGAGTGTAAGTGCAGAGTAGGCTAGTTGAGCCAGCATGACTTTATCTGTTTCCTGTCAATTGCTCTGAATTCTGCTATATATACGGCATATTATGCCAAACATCATGGGAACCTTAGCAGCAAGAATTTTCTAGCAAGGATGATGGATTAAGTGCATGTAAGAATAAAGATTCTTTTAGTGGTGATTTTAGGGAGTAAACTATTTCATCAAAAAGAGTTTCTGTGTCCTCAATTGTTTATGGCAGTTTGAGGAACAGTGTATTAAATGGTTAAATAATGCAATGATTACCACTGAGACAGAGTTCTAGAGAGCTGGAATTAAATCATCAGCTTTACTTGAAGACAAAGGTGAGATCATATTAACAAATAATTTTGCAAATTAAATATTTTGCTAGGTTTTCAAAATTATGCTTTGAGCATAGAGGAAAGCAACCACAGTGTTCAACCTCAGTATTTCTGTGAACAAGGAATTTTGTTTGTTTTTTAATCATACGCTTAAATGCATTTGCAATTAGTGGGAGTATCTGTAAATTGATGCTGAACTGAAAGGTGTGCAAAAAAAGCGAACAAACCAACCAGCGGACAAACAAAAAAAACTTATGTCTTGAAGTGCAATAAACTTCTGCATCTTTATGTTTTCCACAATAATTCAACTAAGTTTCCTTAGTCACTGCATGGCATCTTAAAATTTGTTTGGGACATATGGTCTTAATTTCTTTGTTATTAATTTTGTCTATTTCTGGATTCAGTAAGAGGAAAAGGAGGAAAACAAGGAAAAGTACATCATAGGAGAATTTTCTACATAAGTCTCAAAAATAAAGTTCAACAGGTCAGACTGACTGTAGCTACATATCTTCCTCATCTAATGCTGGAACTCTTTTCCATAATAAGGGAAAGAAGTCGAGCGAAACGTACCATTTCAAACTTGGGAAACACATCGCTTTGCATCTGGTGGAGGGAAGATGTACTGTGTTATCTTGAATAAGTGATCTTTTTAATTTTTCATGATCATAGTTTAAAATGTAAGTACTCACAGATGAGTACCAATGTCTTCAGGGAAAGACTTTACTGGTGCAGTTGAAGTTTGTCAAGCACATACAGAGTAATCTGTAATTAAAAGACTACCCAAGGCATACAGATTTAAGATATAAATTAGTTGTGAGGACAAGTGATTAAATTTTTAACTGTATTGCTATTTTTTAGTATTTGTATTTAATGTGTTTAGTGATTGGAGTTATAAAATTCCAATTATACTAACACTAAATTCATGTCTTTGCTTATACAGGAGGTCTACTTCCTCTTTGCTCTTAGAAAAAAATGTTTCTGAGTGTAATAGATGAACAGTTTGGAAAGTACAGAGTAATCTGGTAAACTGTAAGAGAGAAGTTCACAATGGTGGTAAATTTTATTGCTAAATCCTTTATATGTTTATTTTCTTGCTCTTTTACTATGGTAGGAGAGGGAAGAAGTAAAAAGTAGGATTCAAATTCTGGAGAAAAATAGTTGTTTTTATTTAGTCTCATTTCTTTCTTTCTTAGAACTGAGAACAATTATCTGAGGAAATATATTTCTGCAGGGCAACATTCCTGCCTTATATTTTCATCCGGTGTCAGCAAAATATTCTGAGTGGAAAGAACTGTGATTTCACATCTATAAAGTTTGTAAGCAGTGTGATTGGTTAGGTTAGTACCATTTGAAGGACTGTTCCTATCACTGGAAAATCACTGTTTTTACCTTTAAGAAATCGCCCCCTTCTTCTACATGGGCTGTGCTCTGCCTCTCCTTGCCCATAAGTTTAAGGAAGCCTGATGATTACAATCAGTGGAAACATCCCTCTACTGCTTTCTGTTGTTTTGGAGCTGGGGGGAAAAAAAAAAAGAAAAATAAAACCAATTCTATTCTAAAACAGTTATCTAAAGCAAATTAGCATTCTCTGATGGAGGAATTGAAGGAGCTTAGCATTTTGAGAGGGACATGTGATTATTGTAGTGATTTAGAATATAAGATATAGGGCATCCAAATGACTACTGAGAAGCTTTTGATAGGCAGCATTAAAGTAAATACAGAAGAATTTGTGATAAAGCACATAACGGTTAGGAGCCATTGTTTTAAGGAAGAAATGGTATTATTTTATTTCATTATGAGCTACCATTTCACATATGCTTATGCATCAAAAGCTCTAAAACCTTAGATAATATTACATTATTCTGTCATAGATCCATAACAAATAATAAACACACTTAATACGATATGCTTCATACTAACTGGCAGTTCCAGAGTACTTGCATGTTAGATGTTGCACAATTAAAAGTACTGACACAATTTGTTATGCGCAGTAGACAAGGTAATAAAATTAATTGAGGTACTCCAGGCAATGATCTGTTTCCTCTGAGTACAGTTTATTTATTCACTGGTTATATCAGGAACTCTTAGAATATGAAACATGAAAAGGTTATGAACCATTATTTCTAAAGTAACAGTGTTTTACCAGAAAATGGATTTTATTTTATATTGTTAATTCTCCTGATTGTCAGCTTTGGTATGTCTTGTTGCCATGAGTGAAGCATAATAAGAGGATTAATGTCAACACCAAGAATGAAAGCTGATAGTTGTTAACATTGCTAAAGATAGTGAAGAAATCAGTACTTCTCATGGAAGTAAGTTTTGAGCTGTTGGTTTTCACCAATTTACTCTGGAAAAACAAACAAACAAACAAACAAAACACTAGGATTCTGCCCTTATTGTACCACCTACTCAAGTAATTATTTTCAATTAGAAGGAGAACAAGCTTTCTTCAAAACAGGATAAATGTGAAAATTTGAACAAGTTTCAGTTCTGAATTAGGAATATATACATATATACATTTAGGACATGAAATTATCTCTATCATTTTGGCTTAGAATCTTCTAGCAAAATTTGTGATGTACCATTAAGTGGCCATTTTCTTGCAGACATCTGAAAATGATATACTAATGCTTGATAGATATTTTCTAAACTGTGAATTTAGAGAGTTTTAAAAGAGTGTCCCTTGGATATTTTCAGAAGGGTCTCAGTAGGGTATTGTATTGTTGAAAGTGGCGTCTCTTTTCTCTTAGGAACATAGCTCTGCTCACTCTGATCTTGTACTTGACACTTCAGTTATGTGAAGAACAGAAACATTTGTTTGCTCTTCTGTGGCTTGAGTTATAAACTCAACGTTTAGATACTGAAATATTAATGAAAAGTGAATAACTGGATATTTTCAGATATAACATAACATTAAGAGGAATATAGCTGTGAAAGGAAGAAGAGGAGTTAATTAATATAGATTTTCATCAGATACGCAGTCTTCTCTGAATCCTTGAAAAAAAAATTACAGGGAAAAGTATTATTATGTACAGAGAGTTCGTGAGTGCACTTCCCCTTGTAATCGTAATCTCATGTAGGGATGCTTTGGAAACTGGCAGCTGAATAGAAAGGAGGAAAACTAAAAATGATCTTTATTTATCTTCCCTATCAAAGTAATAGGAAATGTCTTCCAGGTTCAGAGGTAATTATGTACATAGCATCAGGGATGTCTGTTCTCTCTTAAGAGTATACAGAATTTTTGGAACCAAAGTCACATCAGGACAGAAGCAAATTTTGAAATACAGCATAGTCAAAAGCTTGTTTTTTGTATATGTGTTTTTTTCTTGATGTTGGTAGCGTTCATTATCTATGTGTCCAGTTATCTTGCTGTTATCAAGATATGCCTTACCACTCAGGTTCATGGTGCCTATTCCTATATTGATGTATATTCATTAGACATGAAGACATTAGTCATAAGACTGTAAGAAAATACAGTGGTTCTGCAGCAGTGTCTTCAGATGCAGACACACCAGAAAACAACATCACTGACGGATCTTAGTAAGATGTGTCAAAATGCTGTTACCTCCTTATTTTAGATCCTTGCTCAGTCATTAAATTGTGCCATCCATTTTCCTGGGTACAGCCTGTGTATGTAACCATTGCAGCCACGACAGTTATTATGTCCCATTAGTGCAGAGTTTCTTATCTTTCTGCATTTTTGTGTGTATTCTTTGAAATCATGTCCTATTTTCGTGGCTAGGACAATATCCTAGAAATAGAGCCTGTCCAGGAATGCACTGTCAGATACTGCATAGTCATCTGTTTACAAGTGGCACTGAATCAGCCTTGAGCTGAATCCAGAATAATGATTGCTGAAGAGCTATGGTGTTCCATAGCAGACATGATCTCCAATTAGTGTGATTTATTGTACTGTGTATGTAATGGTAATCATGAGGTTTATTATAGTAAGTTTTTGGTATTATTTTATATAATGCTTTTAGCCATAATTGGGACTGTATTTCCTAAGTTCTACCTACAACAGTTGACCATGAGCTTTACAGTGTTGTAGCCCTCATAAGGAATTTTTCCTGAAGATTGTAAGTACAATGTATAACCAAGATAAGTCACGTCAACAACATCTTAAAAATCACAGAAGTATCACACTGAAGGCTTTTGTTTTATTTCCATTTAAACTTGGTTTTAAGAAATATAAAAACACCTGAAATTTTATATGTTACTATAAACATGGGTTTTGTTTTACTAGTTAACTAATGTATGACTTATTTATGGTGGACGTTATTAAAAAAGTTCTTTTATATGTACTTGATTGCGTTGTTTATTAATTTTCTGTTCAGTATCAGTTCTGTTGCTATGTGTATCATTGTATGGCATGCCAAACCAAACCCTGGCTGAAAATAATTAGGAAGAAGTGTAACATGGTTTCTTGACTCTAAGTCATTGCTTAATGTCTATTGATGGACACTGTAGGAGACAGGGGACTTTGCTATACAGTACTTTGGTCTGATCAGCATTGTCATTCTTAAGCACTTTTGATATTTCTAAACTAGCATGTAATGCAAAACTTACGTATTGGAGTATTAAAAACATCAAAATAACTGTGGA
Source organism: Odontophorus gujanensis (assembly GCA_013399175.1). Taxonomy (NCBI): domain Eukaryota; kingdom Metazoa; phylum Chordata; class Aves; order Galliformes; family Odontophoridae; genus Odontophorus; species Odontophorus gujanensis. The sequence goes on from VXAB01011181.1 coordinate 201,223, forward strand.
GCCTAGTTCCCATACTCTTGAAAATTACTTTTCAACAAAAACCACGCAAGTATCTAATATATTAAAATCGAGTTTGAATGCAGACAGAACTTTCAAAATCAAGTTATGACACATTTTCTTCTTATAGCATTTTTAGATTTTTGTATTATGTCACAACTTTTTGCTTTATTCCCTTTCTTGTATCATAGTGCACTTTATAATTCATTCCCGTTGCAACAAAAATACCCTGATAGTAACTTCAGGTACTTCTGAAATTCCTTCTCCATTGATGTGTAACATCTGCGTGTTCAGCATTGCTATTTGTTGATAAAACATTATTTGGATTTATTAGCTCTCAGCATAGAAATTAAACTGTATAAGTACTGTAAACTGATATACTCCTTTTTGACTTTTAAGTGTTGAACTTCTTCTCTTGTGTTCTTTATAGAGGGTCTGAATGCTGACAGCATTAGACAAGCTTCAGAGCAGCTGAAGAGTCGCTGGATTGAGTTCTGTCAGTTGCTGAGTGAAAGACTGGCATGGTTGGAGTACCAAAATAGCATCATTGACTTCTATTCCCAGCTGCAGCAACTGGAGCAGACAGCAATTACTGCAGAAAACTGGCTGAAAGCACAACCCACACCAGCAACAGATCCTGCTGCAGTAAAAGTTCAGTTGGAAAAATGCAAGGTTAGAGATTCCTCTGTTGTTTATTATATTGTACTTCCTATGTTTACCAACAGGTGTCCAGAATATAGCCTCTACACTATTTCTTGCAGCCTAGAAGGCCAGCTATACCCTGGGCTGCATTAAAAAAGGTGTTGCCAGCAGGGAGAGGGAGGTGATTATCCCCCTGTACTCAGCACTTGTGAGGCCTCATCTGGCGTACTGTGTCCAGGCGTGTGGTCCCCAGCACCAGAAAGATGCAGAGCTCTTGGAGCAGGTCCAAAGCAGGACCTCTGAGATGATCAGAGGGCTGGAACATCTCTCCTATGAAGAAAGGTTGAGGGAACTGAGCTTGTTTAGCTTGGAGAAGAGAGAGTCTCCAGGGAGACTATTGTGGCCTTCCAGTTTTTCAACAGAGCATGTAAACAGGGCTGGGGGGGAGGGCAGGAATTGGGAGAATGACTGTTTACATTGGTTTATAGTGATACAACAAGGGGGAATGGTTTGAATGAGACAGGGGAGATTTAGGTTGGATGTTAGGAGGAAGTTTTTTTCTCCGAGGGTGGTGACGCATTGGAACAGGTTGCCCAGAGAGGTTGTGGATGCCCCATACCTGGAGGCATTCAAGGCAAGGCTGGATGTGGCTCTGGGCAGCCTGCTCTAGTGGCTGGTGACCCTGTCCACATCAGGGGGTTGAAACTGGATGATCTTTGAAGTCCTTTTGAACAGAGGCCATTTTATGATTCTATGATTCAATACATGAAAATTGTTCTCCTTGCGTTTCCAAAATAGTTAATGAAGGATAATTATTCAAGGAAAGGAAGGAATGGTAATGAGTATTTAAAATTCCGAAATATTTAGTTATTTTAGGATATTTGTATACATGTTAGATAATTAAACCCTTAAACTTTTCTTATTTTTCCTTTAAGAATCTATTTCTATGATACTTCATTAAGAAATTTTTACTCATCATCTCTGGTTGTAAAGATCTGAGCCTGAAAACTGTCTTCATGATCAAGTCCAAAATCCTACCTTTATACATGTTATCTGTTGTATGCTCTGCATTATGGTAAAGGATTGAATGTGTTGTTAATAGGAGGAATATTTTTCTCTAATCATAAGATGGAATTCCATAGTTGTACAAAAACAGTCACACCAATTCAGTTATAAACTTCCAAAATCTTTTTCAGTTATGTGCTTCACTATTTTATAAATTTACTCATCTTTCTTACTGTGGATAACCATTTGGGTAGGTATTGTGTCATGAAATCCACTCTTTCCTGTGTATCTTGGTTTTGAATTGCCATGTGGAGGCTTTTGAAGGGGACAGAAGTACAATTGATCGACCCTTGAAGAGGAGTTTAAATGTGGAGAGCTTCTTATGTATGCATTCATTTCCTATCTAATACCTTCTGACATAGAAATAATTTGTAAATTGAGATGTAGTAACCAATGAATAATTTTATTACACACATTTAGATGCTTGATTCTACCAAATCTCTGCTTCCTGAAGCTTTCAAACTAAAACAATGGTTGAGAAATAGATTTACATGTTCTTGCTGTTATTTCTATGTTTGCGTGTTTCCAAGAAGGTGTTGTCTGTTCACTTGTGAAAAGCTTCTGTTTAGAGAAACTTATTTAAAGATGTTAACTTTTCTCACTTCTTTTTACTTATTAGTTCCTAGTGTTACTGTCTATACAAGGTCTCCAGAAGATAAAATAGCAGAGCCTCAGCCTGTAATACATTACTGTGAGGCAGCTGGAACTGCATGCAATCTAGCAGAGATGGATTCAGGACTATAGGAAATTTGGAGTTACCTCCCCATCTCCATATGAATTCCTCAGACCTGGAATTTGGATGTACAATCACTTTAGTACTGAATTACTAAAGAGATAATGCAATGTGAAAGTTATTTTGAACAATGGCAAGTGTCATATTGGGAACCAGAACTATAGATTGGTTAGAAATGATTAAAAAATACTGATGATCTAAAACAGACTGTTACTGACTTTGAAAGCAAAGTAATTTTGCATTGTGAATTCATGGCACTGGTGATTTCATTTGGAGCACAGCTTTATCTTGATTTTTTTTTTTTAATCCAAACATACAGGATGAAATCATCCGAATGTCAACTCTTCAGCCTCAGATTGAACGGCTAAAGGCTCAAAGTCAAGCTCTGAAAGAGAAAGAAGGTCCAGTGTTTCTGGATGCTGACCTTGCTGCTTTTACCAGCCATTTCAAACAAATACTTGCTGACATGCACACCAGAGAAAAGCAACTGCAGACCAGTGAGTATTCATGTCAAAAGGTGATTTTGCCTGACTAGAATACAAAGCATGAACATATACATTTTGCCTTCCTAGTTTTATAATTGTTTCTCTTGCACTAACCCAGTGGTACAATTCACGTGATCTTTTTGCAATTGAATTAGTTTATCAGAAATTATGATAAAACAGTATGATAACAAGGAAGGGTACATTATTCAGAATCAAAGATTATATTTGATGTAGTCCTACCATCAGACTTCCTTCTGACAGAACTTATATGGACAGATTTTGTGATACATTTCATCAAAATAAAGCTTTATTTAGTTAGGTTGTAAGACAGACCTCTCTATCTCTGACAGTAGAGAGATAATTTAATTTTGGGTGTGAATGTCCTCTAGAGAATTGTCTGGAATAGAAATTTAACTCCACAAAACTCATTAAACAGAGATCTTATTTTAGGTTGTCTAGTTTATCATCATGTGCTTAAGTGTTTATTTTCTTAAACATGAAATATATGATTGCTAGTTAACATATTATTTGTACTAGTTGTAGGAAAACACATTTTTAAAAGGGACAGGATACTTTACTAAAATTGAAGGTAATTTTATTATTGACCTGCATGCCAGTGACTGCTATGCACTTTACATATTTTGTTATGAAATTAAATGGTAAGTATCAGATAAAAATATTAATATTTCTCAACAGCAGAGATTATTTTTCCCTTACAGCAATGGGAAATGGTTGTAGTGTTTTGAAATTAGACAGAATACTAGCTCCTTCTAGTGGATCTTTATGGTATTCTTTCTGAGTTATTTCATTGAAAATTATTCTATTTTTAAATATGGATGGAGTTTTTTTGTGTGTGTTTTTTTTCTTTTTTCCTTTTTTTTTTTTTTTCCGAAAAACACTCTATTATTGTGCTCTGGTAGTTATTTCACATATGCACACATACAAGCAGAAGAGATGATGATGCATATGACAACTGAAAAAATACAATAAAATACAAATATGCCATAGCAGGTGATGGAAGAATAAATTGTAGAATTTTAGTTTTAAGGAGTGTAACATTTATATGTGACACTGAAGATGGCCATGAAATTGGTAATATATATATTTTTTTAGTGCCACACTGCTGGGCTTGTAATACACTATTGGTGTTAGTTACCATCCAACCAACAGGAAAATGTGGAAAATGCTAAATTCTTAATGTTTTATCTCTGTATGATTTTGTGTAATTGTTGTTTCTGCTTCAACTGATTTTACTATTGCAAGTCCTCATCAACTAGCCAATTGATTGTAAGATGAATAGTGTTCATTATCTGAATTATACTGTAACAAAGCAAGGGCTTTGCATGAGTTTTCCTGACTGTCGTTGCCTGTTTCCACTCCTGTACTGCAAAATGCTCCTATTTCCTGTCCAGCCACAGAGGTAGCTGTCCTTCAGTGGCAGCACAGAACAGATCAGGATGAATGTCCTAAAGTGGTAGAGTACAGAAGTCTCTAAATATTTTATAGTGTCCTGATCTCTTGTTCTTCCTTTGTGTCTTCTCTGCATGGGAAGGCCTTCAGGTTGGATATTAGGAAAAGTTTCATCTCAGAAAGAGTAGAGAGGCATCAGAACAGGGAGGTTTTGGAGTTGCCATCACAAGAGGTGTTCTAGAATTGTTTAGTTGTGGCACTGTGGGTCATGGTTAGTGGGCATGGTGGGATTGGGCTGATGGTTGGATTAGAAGATCTTAGAGGTTTTTCCAACCTTAACTACTCTATGATTCTCTGATTCTACCTTCATTTAAAATGGTTCAGATTTCAAGATTTTTTTTGTGCTACATCGTTATCTTGCTGGCAGATAAAAATATTGTGATATGTTCTGATTTGTTTACAGGAAATATTTTTCTGCCAAAATGCGTGTCTCTCAAGTTAGTTTTGTTTGGTGTGGCTTTTAGGTTTGTGAGTTCTTAGAAGCTGTACAAGATTTTCTTAATAGAATATGAAAGATGACATCAGCACTTCTCAAATGTTTTTCTCCATGATTTGATTAGTATTTCCATTTACAAAAAGTATATTTTAAAGTCAGTATTAAATCTATTTATTTCTTTGCTTTTTTCACTATTTTACAACCTCATAATATATAAAGAAATGTTACCTCATTTTCTTTAAGAGTGTCTGTATACCCATAGGTAATTTTTCCTTCTGAATATGATATATCCATCATTCCATCCCTCTCTCTTGCCTGAACTCAATTAGAGTCATTTCTAGAATACCAGTATATGGAAAAAAAAATAGATTGTGCTAACCTGCAAATATTCAATAGTGGGAATTAAATGGACAGTCATGAAAGCAGTTTTAATAAAAAATAATTTGTTTTCATGAGGAGATTCTTAGTTTTATATTTATCCTGGTGAAAAATGAAATCTTGAAACTAACTGGTGCTGTGTGGTAGATTTTTATTATGGAGTTTGGTCAGTCTCTCAGTAAAGGAAAGAACTCAGTAAGTACTCTGTGGTTCAGATAAGTCCTAGGTAGTGGTGATTCATTCCAGAATACATCTTATTATGTGTCTGTACTAGTCTCTTTTAATTTTTTTCTGTTTGTAGTCTTACTGCAATGAAATTTTACTTAGCTTCCTTGTAAAACATGTTCGTACCTGTTCTCAATTTGTCAAGACAATTCTTCATATGGAGTTCTGGTGGTATCATTAGATCTTTAGTAAGTGACATAAATTAAAAAAAGAAAAAGAAAACACAAAAACAAACAAAGAGCTTTTGTGGCATTCTGTATCATGTAAAGATCCTTTACGCTCTCTGTTTACATCTACTTTGCATGTCCGCTTTTCTCCCGCAATATTTTAAAGAAGACTGCATTACCTAGTGGTCATGCATCTCAGTCTTGACATAAATTTATAAGGCAAGAAATCACAGTAACCATAAGAGTAAGATAACCATTTTATTTTATTTTTTTTTATCATTTGTCTGTCTTTGAACTTTGAACTGATTATATTTTCCTGCTTAATATATCTTAAAGATGGGTTATAAGTGGCAGTGAAATGGTTATGATACGTATAATAATTTTTCACCAATCATTTTGTACTTGAGTATGAATGTTTATCAAATGTCCTATAAATTTCAAAACTGCAAAATATCCTTAAATGCTGAACTAAGATTTGATATTAGTAATATTAATTTATTCTTGGTTTTGAGGTATTGAGTTAGCTTAGCTTTCTTTTAATTTGCCTTCTGAGCTGAAAACACAGCAGCTATGTTTATGACAAATTATTATTTTAATAAATAACATCCAGGTAATTTAATTTTCTGTTGAATCCATTTCCTCAAATAATTGTTTCTATTTAAATAAAGAGCAAACAACTTCTGAAATTAATGGGTATGAGATAGCGTCCTATAATCTGTAGGTCACTTTGTTCTCTTCTTCCACTGTAAAAGCAACAATTTTTAAGGATAGGAAATAAAACGACCTGAGAATTTTAGATCCATACAAAATTATGTATTGTTGTCCTAGATTTTGAAGAACTGAAAAAAGGCTTCCTTTCCATTTCTTTTGAGAGATTAATAAATTAGAGAATTAGAAGTGATGGGGGTAATTGAAGAATGACATATTACATAAGATTCTTTAAGTTTCCACTTTGAAAGTTACTGGTGAAAAATGTGAGAGAAAAGAATCTGTGCTTTAATGGAGTTATAAATGTAACGACTTTGATGTATCATTTCAAAATAAGCAAAACAAAGTTCTGAGAAGAATACAATGTGATTATAGACACTGCAGTTGCTTAGAAGGAGATTTTTATGGGAAATATTTGCAATTTTGTGTAGACAGTTTGTTTCAGGCAGTACAGAAATGATTCCACAGGTTATTCAATGCCTTTCTTCTTTCAAAATCATGTGATTAACAGTGGGATTTGTCCTGACTGAAGAAGATGGACGTTGCAGTATATACAATGGGATTTGGTAGTTGTTGAAATAATTGTATCCTCATTTCATTTTTATTTTGCAAAGGAATTTTCATCAGGAATTCTGTTCACAAAATAATGAAGGTCTAGTTTATTGGGTAGAAAGCATGCAATGTCTTTCTAACTACAAATTTAATTTATTGTATAACAGAATGCATATTAATCACTTTATTCATCATGTGGGCATCACTCTACAAACAGTTATGTGGCAAAACAAATTTTACAATAATAAACTTCTCTGGATGTGTGTGTGTGTTATATGCATGGGGAACTTAGAGTTCCTTACTGCCTGTAATGACAATAAATAATAAATATATATGATAAAATATAATAAATATATAATATCATGTAGCAAATAATAACACAGAATAAATAATATAGAATACATAATAAATTGTAATAAATAACATAGAATATAGAATAACATGTGCGAGATTTTAGAGTGCTGAAATTACATAACAAGGATTTCACTGTTGGAGTTTGAACATCACTGACATCCTGAAGTTGGAAAAACAATATTGGCAGTTGTTGAGTGCTATCCTAAAATAAGATACTTTCTTGTGGAGGAAAGCACAGATATGTCATTAGAAGAAAAATCTAGCTCAGTAAAAGATACTGAAAGCTGTTATTTCATTACCAGTAATCTGGAAAGTGGACTAGGAAAACTGTTCACCAAACTTAAGTGTTTTTTAAATTGAATACTTAATAGCTTAATTGGGTTCTCTATTAAATCAACATATGTGGTCCTTCTTATTTAGTCCTGCAAATAGCAGTGAACATCATTAGTTAAAAAACAAAAAAAATAGTAATTCTGGAATGGTAACAAGTTGTTTTATTCACAAACTCTCAGAATATGAGTTTCATTCACTTTGTTGGAGGATACAGCAAATCATAGCTACATGCCTAGCTACTTGAACTCAAACACTAGATTTATTTTTCATTTGAAGGAGAAAATTGTGATTTAGAGAAGTCAAACATTACATCATCAAAACACTCAATTCCATTTTGTACTGTAAATAATAATGCAGATTAAGAATTGTATACTTCTTTACTGTATCTGAGCTGTTAGTATCTCCATGCATTTGGAGTGATGAGTTTAAATGTATTCTCTTCTAAAATAAGTGGTTTTTGTTGTTGTTGTTGTTGTTGGTTTTTTTTTTTTTTTAAATAAATGTGTCACAGACAATACAAAATATCACTAAGGAAATAAAAAGATTTAAAATGCTATTTCAGTAGGCCTGCTGTTAACAATGTTGATGGTATGGATGGTGTTTCCAAGCATGTATCACAATTGCTTTTTGTGTGAATAAAGCACACTAGAAGGGATATTTTATTTTATTTTTTTCTCCATGGGAGATAAATCTGTAAATCTGTAGTTGTGTGTAGTAAATCAGATTAGGCAGTATTTCAAGAAGAGGATAGTACACCATACAATGTGTTATATTCCACAAGAGAGACAACTTAAGTGGACCTGGTTATTGTATATTATATTGTATAACATATAATATTGTATATTATATGTTATTGTGATGTCTTGCTGACAGTATAAGTTTTTCAAGAAACATTCTCTTGATAACTAAAAAAAAATGGGTTAAATTAAGCAGTGAATTCTGGTAACCATTGTTTTAAGAAAATGCAAGCAAGCTTACGCTTGTCTGACAAAATTACTTTTTGACAACTATTTCAAATTTCACTGCAGTTCCTTGTGAAACATACATTGTAATATTTTTTGAGCTTTTGTATACTTCATTATTACATAGCACACATTGAAAATGTTTCATTGAAAAAGTCATGCTTTTTGTCTGTACTTACCTCTATGACTGTAGAGGAAAGTATTGTCGAGGGCAGATGGAGTATCTCTGCTAATGAGTTGCTACTGTGTGCTACAGATGTTATCTATTTATGGCAGCTGTAATGTTGTGGTAATGACCAGAGGACAATAAAATTTAGTTTTAATGTAGAGGAGAGATTCGTCTTCTAATTTTTTAACAGATGTCCTAAATAGAACTTTTTACTTGGAAAGAAATGTTAAACAAACATGGCCCATAAAAGGGAATGCTGTTTCCTATTACATTTCTGAAATTAGATTTTGGGTTAAGTAAGTGGTTTGTATGTTGATCTCTAAACACACATATTTAAACTGATTTAACCATGTAGGTTTTCATTAGACCTAGAACAGGAGAGTCAAATGATACACACCTGATAAAATGACAGAGATATATCATAACTATTAGAAAGCATGTATTCATTCGTCAAAAGTTTTCTTCTTCCACTACTCTTGGAAAAATCTGGTGCTGACATACTGTGTCTCTTGCAATCTGTTGCAAAATGTTTATTGACTCCAGTAAGGCTAGGTCCTTTGTCAAACATCTTATTTCAACAAAACAAATAATGAAGTGCAAAATGATTTTCTTTCCTTTTTCTTCCCCACTGCAGTTTTTGACAGTTTGCCTCCTGCACGCTATAAAGACACAGTGACTACTATACTTTCATGGATCCAGCAGTCAGAAACTAAAGTCTCCATGCCTCCAGTTGCAGTTGCTGAATATGAAATCATGGAACAGAGACTCAGGGAGCTCAAGGTGAGTGTTCAGACTGTGGAAAGAATGTCTCAAATGAAAAGTTCAAAGGACCAGTTGCTGAAGAGTCTACTGAAGCTTATGGATCTTGAGTGATTTATATCCAATAGAGATTTAGACAAGGACTGCAGAAGACAGTAGGTAGTTACTTCTACTATCTTCCATAAGTTAAAGGAAGAAAAATGTTGTGCATAACCTAAACCAATTTTATAATACATTAAACACGTTAAGGAAGAGCATTTTGGGTCTCCATGATGCATAAAATATTTCTTTCGTAATAGTTTTATCTGTTATCTATATATTAGGTTATTCCACTTTCTTCTCTTCACCTGAAATTGTTTGTGCTTTGCAAAATGCACAGTATGCATCATTTCATTTCAGATTTACAACCAGACACAAATGTGGGGCAAGGTTTACCAGTAGGTAAAACGTTCCCTGCATTTCAGAGTTTGTTTGACACTGTCTTAAAATCTGATGAATAATGAGCATTGTGTATGANTTTTTTCTCCATGGGAGATAAATCTGTAAATCTGTAGTTGTGTGTAGTAAATCAGATTAGGCAGTATTTCAAGAAGAGGATAGTACACCATACAATGTGTTATATTCCACAAGAGAGACAACTTAAGTGGACCTGGTTATTGTATATTAAGATAAATCTGTAAATCTGTAGTTGTGTGTAGTAAATCAGATTAGGCAGTATTTCAAGAAGAGGATAGTACACCATACAATGTGTTATATTCCACAAGAGAGACAACTTAAGTGGACCTGGTTATTGTATATTATATTGTATAACATATAATATTGTATATTATATGTTATTGTGATGTCTTGCTGACAGTATAAGTTTTTCAAGAAACATTCTCTTGATAACTAAAAAAAAATGGGTTAAATTAAGCAGTGAATTCTGGTAACCATTGTTTTAAGAAAATGCAAGCAAGCTTACGCTTGTCTGACAAAATTACTTTTTGACAACTATTTCAAATTTCACTGCAGTTCCTTGTGAAACATACATTGTAATATTTTTTGAGCTTTTGTATACTTCATTATTACATAGCACACATTGAAAATGTTTCATTGAAAAAGTCATGCTTTTTGTCTGTACTTACCTCTATGACTGTAGAGGAAAGTATTGTCGAGGGCAGATGGAGTATCTCTGCTAATGAGTTGCTACTGTGTGCTACAGATGTTATCTATTTATGGCAGCTGTAATGTTGTGGTAATGACCAGAGGACAATAAAATTTAGTTTTAATGTAGAGGAGAGATTCGTCTTCTAATTTTTTAACAGATGTCCTAAATAGAACTTTTTACTTGGAAAGAAATGTTAAACAAACATGGCCCATAAAAGGGAATGCTGTTTCCTATTACATTTCTGAAATTAGATTTTGGGTTAAGTAAGTGGTTTGTATGTTGATCTCTAAACACACATATTTAAACTGATTTAACCATGTAGGTTTTCATTAGACCTAGAACAGGAGAGTCAAATGATACACACCTGATAAAATGACAGAGATATATCATAACTATTAGAAAGCATGTATTCATTCGTCAAAAGTTTTCTTCTTCCACTACTCTTGGAAAAATCTGGTGCTGACATACTGTGTCTCTTGCAATCTGTTGCAAAATGTTTANATTGTATATTATATTGTATAACATATAATATTGTATATTATATGTTATTGTGATGTCTTGCTGACAGTATAAGTTTTTCAAGAAACATTCTCTTGATAACTAAAAAAAAATGGGTTAAATTAAGCAGTGAATTCTGGTAACCATTGTTTTAAGAAAATGCAAGCAAGCTTACGCTTGTCTGACAAAATTACTTTTTGACAACTATTTCAAATTTCACTGCAGTTCCTTGTGAAACATACATTGTAATATTTTTTGAGCTTTTGTATACTTCATTATTACATAGCACACATTGAAAATGTTTCATTGAAAAAGTCATGCTTTTTGTCTGTACTTACCTCTATGACTGTAGAGGAAAGTATTGTCGAGGGCAGATGGAGTATCTCTGCTAATGAGTTGCTACTGTGTGCTACAGATGTTATCTATTTATGGCAGCTGTAATGTTGTGGTAATGACCAGAGGACAATAAAATTTAGTTTTAATGTAGAGGAGAGATTCGTCTTCTAATTTTTTAACAGATGTCCTAAATAGAACTTTTTACTTGGAAAGAAATGTTAAACAAACATGGCCCATAAAAGGGAATGCTGTTTCCTATTACATTTCTGAAATTAGATTTTGGGTTAAGTAAGTGGTTTGTATGTTGATCTCTAAACACACATATTTAAACTGATTTAACCATGTAGGTTTTCATTAGACCTAGAACAGGAGAGTCAAATGATACACACCTGATAAAATGACAGAGATATATCATAACTATTAGAAAGCATGTATTCATTCGTCAAAAGTTTTCTTCTTCCACTACTCTTGGAAAAATCTGGTGCTGACATACTGTGTCTCTTGCAATCTGTTGCAAAATGTTTATTGACTCCAGTAAGGCTAGGTCCTTTGTCAAACATCTTATTTCAACAAAACAAATAATGAAGTGCAAAATGATTTTCTTTCCTTTTTCTTCCCCACTGCAGTTTTTGACAGTTTGCCTCCTGCACGCTATAAAGACACAGTGACTACTATACTTTCATGGATCCAGCAGTCAGAAACTAAAGTCTCCATGCCTCCAGTTGCAGTTGCTGAATATGAAATCATGGAACAGAGACTCAGGGAGCTCAAGGTGAGTGTTCAGACTGTGGAAAGAATGTCTCAAATGAAAAGTTCAAAGGACCAGTTGCTGAAGAGTCTACTGAAGCTTATGGATCTTGAGTGATTTATATCCAATAGAGATTTAGACAAGGACTGCAGAAGACAGTAGGTAGTTACTTCTACTATCTTCCATAAGTTAAAGGAAGAAAAATGTTGTGCATAACCTAAACCAATTTTATAATACATTAAACACGTTAAGGAAGAGCATTTTGGGTCTCCATGATGCATAAAATATTTCTTTCGTAATAGTTTTATCTGTTATCTATATATTAGGTTATTCCACTTTCTTCTCTTCACCTGAAATTGTTTGTGCTTTGCAAAATGCACAGTATGCATCATTTCATTTCAGATTTACAACCAGACACAAATGTGGGGCAAGGTTTACCAGTAGGTAAAACGTTCCCTGCATTTCAGAGTTTGTTTGACACTGTCTTAAAATCTGATGAATAATGAGCATTGTGTATGATACAAGTAGCAATTAACACAGAAATAGAAAATAGAATATAGAAACAAGAAGCTAGATACAGCAGATTTTGGATAAGAGGTTGTCTAACCTTTAAATCATAAAAAAAAATTCTTAAGTTTATTCTCCTCCATTTATAGTTTGATTGTTTTAAAATGGACTCTTCAGCATCTTAGGAAATTCCTATTTCAAGCAATTGAAGTGTATCTGAATTACCTTTATTAACAAGTATAAACTACTTTGGTTATATTAGTTAAACTAAAAATTCTGCAATGTAGTTTGAGAAAAGCAATTCCATATACTTTAGTAGCGTAAGTCATTGGAGATTTTAGCAAAGTCAAACTGTGTTTAGAGTTGTCAGTCCTTGCTCCAGTAGCCTTCTCTATGGCTAAGAAAAGTTTGTTCAGAATTGCCCAATCCATAAATCAGAATACTGTTTACTGCATATTTCATAGGCTCTACAAAGTTCTCTGCAAGAACAGCAAAAAGGCCTGAACTATCTCAACACAACCGTTGAAGACTTGTCTAGAAAAGCCCCTGCAGAAGTCAGCCAAAAATACCGATCAGAGGTTGAGTTGATCATTGGCCGCTGGAAGAAGTCATCATCACAGTTGGTGGAACACTGCCAGAAACTTGAGGATCTTATGACTAAACTCCAACGATTCCAGGTTAAACAAAGTTATTCAGCTTCCCCTGAAGTGGCTTGTGGCCGTATGAATAGCACAGCATACACCTCAAGAAATAACAATAAAATGGAATATCAAAGGAGTATGTAAAGTTAAAATGTAATGAAATGTCCACTTCATTTTGGTGTATCCAGGATTTTACTTCAAATTCTAAGTAACTTTAATTTCATTGAAATTGCTATTAATATTTGTCTACTTGCTTTTTCAAGGTAACTGAAGTACTTCTTGTTGCAACTGGGGTAGCATTAACCATATTGACTTTAGTACATTCATTTACATAGTTAATGGCATTAGTAGCATGGTAGTATCCTGGCAGCAATTGCCAAAAATTAACGTGCCTAACTTGCACAGTTATTTGATTTTGAGGTATTTAGAATTACATTACTGCAACTTTACATTGTTGTTTTTTTTTCTCTCTGTGAATTTCCTGTTTATATTTATAAATCACATGTATCAGCATTACACAAGTAAATGATGTTAATGTGTAGGTGGTATCAATGATTTAGATACTATAAGCTTTAAAATAGTTCCACTTTTAACATATTCTGTTCTATTTCCATATAATTTTGTAGGAAATGTTTCAGAGTAATTTAGATTAGTCAATCACAAACCTGGATAAAATATATTTTTTGTTTTTCAGTATCTTTTTCTCTCCACACCCACATAAATAAAGAATTACTAATTGTGGATATGGCGAAGAAAATTCTGAAGGCTTAAGTCCTACAGTCATACTCAAAACTGTGTTCTCAAAATGTCTCTCTCCTCTGTGCAGACCTTTTCTGTTTGTACTTTACAATATTTTAGTCCTTGTTCTTGATTTTCTGATAGTGAAGTGTGATACTTGAGTAGTATTATGTTATGTATTATAACACAATAAATAGTATATGAGCTAGAAGTCATATTCAGCTTAACTGAATTGAGTTTTCTAGTCAAGATATTCTTACACTTCAGCTTCTATAGAAATAACTTTTTAGAGTAGAAATAAATACTCATTAATTTCTTAGATCTTCCTGAATATTTAGATAAGCAAAATACGTATATTAACGAAAAAAAAAAAAAAAAGGAAGGAAGGAAGGAGTAGTAGTATTTGTAATAATTCTCCAAATTATAACTTAAATCTCCATAGGTGCATCTCTGAAGTTCGAGTCTGGACATTATATGAAGTTGAATTGTATTGCTGGTTAACTTTGGTCTCAAGAGAAGAGGGGGATAAACTATAATGGAAAAGTTACTGAATTAAGATAAAGGTGGTGAGATCACTCACCAATTACTTTTAGGTACAAAAGAAACATGACTTGGGGAATATTGATTTAATTTATTGGCAGTTAAATTAGAATTGAGTAGTGAGAAAAAAAGACGAAACTTAAAACACTTACCCTTCTCCCCTCCCAGTTTTTTCCTAGGCTGAACTTAATGCCATTGCTCTTAGCTACTCCTCTTCCAATGAAGCAGCTCATGGGCTTGGGAACTGGGACTTATGCTTAGCCCATAGATCATTCAGGAAAGTTTTGCTCCACTGTGGACTCCTCCTGTGCTGAAGCTTCCTTCAGGATATATTTACTCTGACACAGAGTTCTCCATGGGATGTGGGGTGGGGACGTTCTTGCTCCATTATGGTCTCTTCCACTCTCATCTAGCACCTTCTTCTTCTCCTTCACTGACTTGTGTGTTGATGTTCACATTTCTTACATTTTTTCTCTCCTCTTCAGCTTTGGAGCTTGCTGTGCCACAGAGGCTACTCCTAGTTCTGTGCGGCCCGCGGCACCGCCGCTCGACCGGCGCCCGAGCGCCCCAACCT
>VXAB01011181.1:231815-247396 GCA_013399175.1 Odontophorus gujanensis
TTTTTTTTTTTTTTTTTTTTTTTTTTTTTGGTACCTAAATGACTGCTGGATTCTGCTTCTTATGGTCTGTTTTTTTCTTTTCCTGACTTGGAAAAACTATTAGCATACAGAGGACTTCCAGGGCCTGAAAACAGGACTTTCGCATAGTTTTGCGGAGTGATGGTTGAGTGGTATAAAAATTAATGTTACCTGCAGGTATTAAAATAGAAGTACTGTGAAATACTGACTAGACTTTTGGAGATTATTTTGATAAGCATGTAGACAAAATATGTTAGAGATATATACATAGAATCATAGAATGTTTCATTTGTCTAATGGTTCATTAGACATTCAAGATCAGCTGGTTCCACCCCCCCTTCCCCCTCGCTTTTGACCAGGTTGCTCAAAGCCCCATCCAACCTGACCTTGAATGCATCCAGGAAAGGTCATCCACAGCCTCTCTGGGCAACACGTTCCAGTGTCTCACCACCCACACAGTAAATTTCTTCCCAATATTAGTCTAAATCTACCCTCTTCCAGTTTAAAGCCATTTCCCCTCATCCAGTCACTACATGCCTTATAAAAAGTCTGTCCCCAGCTTTCCTGTAGGCCCCCTTCAGGTACTGGAAGGCTGCTGTAAAGTCCCCTGGAGCCTTCTCATCTCCAGGTTGAAGAACTTCAGCACTCTCAGCCTTCCCATGTAGAGGAGATGCTCCAACCCTCTGATCATGTTTGTGGCCCTCCTCTGGGCTCACTCCAGCAACTCCTTATCCATCTTGTGTTGGGGGCTGCAGAACTGGACGCAATACTCCAGGTGGGGTCTCATAAGAGCAAATCAGAGGTGCAGAATCTCCTCCCACAACCTGCTGGTTGCTCTTCTCTTGATACAACCCAGGATACAGTTGGCCTTCTGGGCTGCAAACTTAGATTGTCAGCTCATGTTGAAACTCTCATCAACTGACACTCTCAGATCCTTCTCCTCAGGGCTACTCTCAAACCATTCTCCACCAAACCAGTAACTGTGCTTAGGGTTACCCAACCAGAGGTGTAGAACCTTGCACTTGGCCTTCTTGAACTTCAGGATGTTGGCATAGGCCCACTTCTCTAGCTTGTCCAGGTCATTGCTTTCCTGTTGAAGTACGGATAAAAATGGAGGAGAGGGAGAAATCCTCCCGATTCTTGCAAACCTACTCTGTTGTTCAAAAACTGAATACTCATGGTGAGATCTGTAAATGAATAGAAGAGAGTAAAGAAGCTATTTCAGTCACAAATGATTCAGTCACACTGTTTCTGTATCATATGGATGCCACTTTAATTCAACAAAATGTTTTATTAATTTTTATACTCTAGTCTTGTGTGGTTTGTTCCATAGATTTCTGACACTGACTTTTCTGTGATGTTCATGTAGCCCTGCTGAAATCCAAATAGCATGCGTTCTCCTTGCATAAGAATACATTGCTGGCAATTAACAACACTATACAGCCTGTGTTCAAGGTCACTTCAGCTGGCTAGTAGGCTGAGTGAATGTGGTTATTTATTTTATCAAAATAATTATTTAGATAATTACCAAGACAATAGGTTCATATGCACAGAAACTGGTAGGTGAAATATTTATTCACAATTAATAGAGCAATCAAACCAAACCTCTACCGTATGAATTAAGTTTCATGGCTGCTGAGATATTCATTTTTTAAAGCCGATCACGGTTATATGTTTGTATGTTTTATCTTCTGTGGCTAACAAAGAGAGTACGTTTAGTTTACTTTTGAACATCTGGGTCTGGCTGATAAGCAGCATACAATCTATCTTCACTTTTCAAGGATTGATTCACTTACAAATACATATATATATTGGATCTACAAAACACTGTTGCCTGAAGAACTTTTGCAGGTGGCTGTCATCTCCTGTAGTGTTGAAAGTGATTTACATCCTGTCCAACAAACACCAGAAACATCAGCTAGATATTCTCAAGACTGTGCTTGCAAAAAACTGTATAAAATGCTGTTTTTCATGTGGGCTACATTTAGTTTCTACTCTTGAGGATTGTCTCTTAATTTCTTTTAGAACTCCCCTCAGGATAACACTTTTCTTTCAAATACCGCATTCATCATTTGTTGCAATTTTCCTGTTTTGTTCTCCTCGCAAGAGGAGAAAAGAATTTTTCATTTCCCTTTTTCACATGATTACTTGAAGAGGGCTTCTTTTACAAGGTCTAAGGCATAGTCTGCACCTGAAGAAGTCTTCTTTGGTTTAATTTACACTTTTGAACTACACCATATCAAAGATGAATATCACTAAGGGATTGAAAGGTCGAATATTTTTACTGACTTATTCTAAAAACACACTGTGAACTATTACCAGAATTTGCACTAGAGTTAGTTTTCAGTCAGTAAAAAAGAAATTCTGGGCCCAGAATGAATGCTTTGAATGCAAGAAAACTGTACATTAATATATTAACAATTGTTGAAAAAAGTAGAGAGACGTTGTCATATATCTCAGTCACAAAAATCCATAGGAAACTGTACAAACTTTGTTAAACATTTCAGTTCATAACTGTTGTTTTGTTTTCATTTTTTTTTCCCTCCCTAGCACAAGATTTTTTCCATGCTTTTATTTTCCTTGATAGCTGTCAACATTTCACTAGCTCAGAAATAACTAGACAGTCGATTGTTTTCCTGAGATTTCCCATTTAACAATTAATTGTCAGACACTTTCCCTTAGAGACTAAAGCCTCCAGCTTTATTGACTATAATCTGATAGCAGATTTAGAGCTTCCTGTTATGTCATCAGATCGGTTTATAAGCTGCAGCATTAAATGGTCTATTTCTCCCTCAGACTCTAGGAAAACCAGTGTTCTTCTGATAAAATAAACAATAATTCATAAGGATAAATTAAAATAAAGTTATATTTAGAATATGTGGATATATATTTTGATTTCTATATGTCTTATAAAAATGTGCATGGGTATATAAGCATATAAAAACAAGGGAGTTTTAAGGAAAATGTGA
This sequence comes from Odontophorus gujanensis, assembly GCA_013399175.1. NCBI lineage: Eukaryota > Metazoa > Chordata > Aves > Galliformes > Odontophoridae > Odontophorus > Odontophorus gujanensis. Next base: position 234,803 of record VXAB01011181.1, read on the forward strand.
AACTCAGGCTAACCTTGCAGGTGTGTAGTGAGTCTGTTCCTTTTTGAAAAACCCTGTACTGCTTACCACCTTTCTCCTTAAAGAGAAAGAAGAAACACCTCCATAATATTGCATCTCTCTTGATCTAATTGATGAGGGTTTTGCAATGCCAGCAGTAATGCCAAGGACCTACTCAGTGTACAGGATTAAGTTTTTGAGTCACTTGGAACGTTCTTGTTATCTTATTTTAAATGATGAACATTTATGGACTTCAGAGCAGTATAGTCCTCTGTACAAATTGTCAAATGATTAGCTCCACCAAAGCTGAAGAGATTGGTAAATGCAGACTAGAGGCGTGATAGAGATTTTCTCTTGTGAGGCAGGTCTTTGTGCTTCAAGGGTGGATGCCCTTAGCCCTGGACCATAGAAAACTATTTAGCCAGTCTCCAGTACTCTGACAGAAATGGAAAGACACAGTGTGGTTTTGTAGTAGTCTTGCAAATCAGTAGTAAGGACTGGCAAAGTAACTTGAAGCTGGTTTTTTTTTTAACCCCACTGCTTTGAACAGGCCAATAATATTGTGATGTAAAATCTCAGATCAGAGGAATGTAGAAGTCATTTAAGTAGCAAGCCTTAGTTCTGTGCTGGGAAGTAACTGTTTCAGTGGCTCATTTAGTAGGATAGTAACACTTTAGTGTCTCAGATGCTTCCAATAACAGAGACAGTGTAAGTCCAACACGTAGTACTGCTCCATTCCGTTTCACTTAAGGTTCCTTGGACTGGCAGTGATACAAGATTATCCGATCAGCAGTTCTGAAATAGCACAAAGCAGCTTACAACGCAAATATAGTTAATACTTGTTGGATCCCCATTCTTTGATACCAATATCTAGCAAGAATACTCACAAGTAAACTTTATTTGTAAAATGTAAGATCTGTAAGAGAATCTGAACTACATGAAGAACAGATATATCAAGATATTTCACTGAATTTCTGAGAGATATTATTGTTCAAGGAAATATTTTTGTAATACCTGTGAATTCAAATTAAATATAGCTGTCTCACCAATGAGGAAAAATGTGAATTCACTTGAAAAATGACAGAACACCTAGGAAGTTTCTTACAGAGTACTTTCCTCTTCCCTCATTCTTTGATTCATATCACAAGAAAGGCTGTCACTTTATGTTGTGGTCAGCAATATGGCTATACAGAAAAAAAAACTGTATTGGATTATAGATAGTTGATGGTTATTATGTACTTTGTATAAAGCAGAAATTCTGCTAGTTTAGTTCTAGGTAAAATATGAGAGAGCAGTTGAACACGACAACAAATGGAAGAAAGTAACAGGTAATTTATTACCTGATAATTACATTAAACTGTCAAAAATACTAGTTAATGCTAAGCAATTTATGTCCAGTGTTCAAATACAGATGTGTTTTGAGGACAAAATGAAGGGTTAATTTATTGTTCTGACTTGAGAAACTGGTAAACTGTGAAGGGAGCTTCTTTGAAAGAAAGGCATTATTCTCAAAAACAGACAAACAAAAAAAAAAAACAAGAAAAGAAACAAATGTATAAAAGGTGAATATAGGTACTGATAGTGGACTATATGCTAGAGTCAACTTCTTAGAATAAAAGAGAATATGGTTAGAATGATAATAGATTGGGAAAACCTTCAGACAAGGTAAGAATCCGTCTTTAGGTTTTTTTTGTTTTTGTTTTTTTTTAAGAGAGAGTAGGCATTGCCTGTGTTCCAGAAAGCTATTTATACTTTGTATGTGAGAGCTCCTTCTCAAGAGAGCTTTTATGCCTCTCACTTACTGAAGTGGATTATTGCAGATGGGATTGTACCCTATTCTCAGTAAACAAAATCTCTTGAACTATATAATAAGATCAGGAGGAGGACTGCTATGCCTCAGAATGAAAGGCTGAACTGTCAGGATGGTTTTATTATACAGTTTTACCAACTTCTATTCATTATAGAAATCCTCAGTGCAGGGTCCTGCATTTTTTTTAGAACACGTTTATGCAATCTGGGATGGGTTTTTTTTTGGTTTGTTTTGGTTTGGTTTTTATGTTTGTTTCTTAATAAAAAAGAACTGAATGAGTGGCAAAAAGATGCGGAACTTATCTTACAAAAAGGTGGATGAGCGCAAGTCAGGAGTACTCTTTTTGATTCTTAGTTTGCATTTTTGGAAAAGAAAAAGACAATCAAAAAAATGTATTGTGTGCATTAGTTATTGCTAGTATTAATAATATTGTCATTGTTTTTAGGCTGTGAGAAGACAAAAGAGTCTTGAACAGAGCATTCAGTCTGCCCAGGAGACTGACAAAACCCTCCGCTTGATTCAAGAGTCCCTTGCCGCTATAGACAAACAGCTGGCAGCCTACACTGCAGACAGAGTTGATGCAGCACAAGTGCCTCAGGAAGCTCAGGTAAGTTATATATGGGTTGAAATGATGTGTGTACCAGTTTTCTCAGTAAACCAAAGAGTATTAATTTGTCCCACAGCTACATACTACTAAGAGGAATTTGCAACATGATCAGTTTGAATGTCCAAGTTAATCTTAAGTAAGATTACTAGGAGAAGGTCAAGCATATTCTCTTAATAAATGTTTATTTTCCTTCTGCTTTATTTTGTGTACCTTTCCAGAAGATGTAAAGAATTAAATATATGCTGGAAGACTATGAGGTAACATTAAAATTGCAAAGGTAAACACTGTGACTCTAAAATCCATTTCCTGTCCTTGATGAGATAAACGCTCTTCTTCAGTACTCTTAGGTGGCTCTTGTACTAAATAGATTACATGGCCTAGCAATTGTTACTAAATTACTGAAGCATGAACAACATTATTACTTATGTTATAGTGTGTACATTACTGTGTCTATATTTCAATTTTTACAGCTCATATAAGTTGAACAAAATCAGCTTTTGGTATTTAGAAATGGTTTCTTGTGCATTTGAAGTAAAATTCTCATTTTTACACTTCCATTGTTTGCTCTATCACTTCTGCTTTACACCAGTATTAAAATGGTAAGAACACAACTTTAAATAGAGTCAAGTATCTCTGGTATACATAAAAAAAGAATACAGCATTATATCAGCATCTTTTCAGTACTTTCCACTTAAATTTAGGAAGATAGATTACAAAAAAATAAAGGCAGGAAAATTGAAGACAAATGTTTTAAAATGATTGTTAGGTGAGGCATTCTTTCTAGCATGCCAGTAGAGTTTAAAATCATTGTAAAATACTGGTGTCTTGGGCATAAATTATTTCACTTATAGTCTGACCTGAACGTATGTAGACCTGAAAATCTTATTTTATCTCCCTTATAAATAAAAGTTTCCCTGTCTTTTGAATTAAAACATAGGTAGCTGTATCTTTCAGTTCCATTTCTGGTGTGTGTGTGTGTGTTTTTAAATACATGCAGGTATTTTTATGTATGTGTGTATAAAGAAAACAGGATTGTATTGTATTGCTTCATTCAGAAAATGATTCTAATTTACTTGTTCCTAACTTACATTAGTGTAGAAATGGGATTAGACAACGTATTTTTCCTAAGCTATATTAGTTAACAGTTGAACATCTGAAATTATTTTACTTCTTTTTGAAAAGTGAGTAATGTGAATTGTTTTTACATGGAATAACATGTAAAGCAACATTGTATATATATATATATATATATATACACATATATAATATGGATTTAATTTCTCATCTGGTTTTCACATATCTCCACTATATAGGAAAAAAAATATATGAAAGTGTGTTTTTTTTGTGTGTGTGTATTTGGACCCCTATACATTTGATCATTTTTCAGTTCATGTATACCATGGATGTATCTGGTTTGTGTACATCTTCAAATACAAGACTGACAATGATCACAGACTGTGTCAAAGGAATTAATTCTGAACTTCAACAACTGAAGCAACATAAAACTCAACCACCCTAAATTAGCACACATTGTCATGAGATAATTTCAGCTCGTTGCTTTTGCAGAACTTGCTTTTATTCTTCAGATTTTGTTGTCTGTTGTTGAATTCACCTGATTATACTATACCCTCTGTGGGGAAAAAGCAGCATAGAGGCTGCTGTCTTTTTCTCTTTCATGTTTTTATTTTAAGATGCACATGGAACCTAATGAAAAAGACTTAAAACAAGTGAAAAAAATTGCAAATATTGAAGATCTTTGAACTTCAGTTGTGAAGTTCTTTAAAATCCTTAGGAGAAAAGGGAATACACAATCAGGTTTACACAGGAAAATATTCTGAGTCTTTTAATCAGTGAATGGCTGTAATAGCTGGTGGCAGAATAGCCACGTCTCCTGTGAAGCTTCTGTTGGCACAGCTCTCTTGTGGAGTTGAAAACAGCAGATTTGTGTATTGTATCATACAATAGTGTCTACACAGCTGGAATAGGAATCTTTCAGTCTATTCTGTTGATTTCTGGGCAGAGGTCAATTTATCCATGCTGAGAAATTTAGTAAACTGTTTGACAATCTGTGTTGTATTTCTAAAAAAGCATCTGGAAGAAATTATAATAAAAAAAAATAAAATAAAATCTGTTAAGGATTGGGAACCTTTACGTATCTTCTTGTTTGCTTAAAAAATTCAGATTAATTTAGAACTTTTATAGGAAGAATAATCTTTTGTTGAGCTGATCAGCAGTTAGTCTGAGAAAACAGAATTACATTTAGCTCCTCTTTTTAAATTAAATGATCAATTTATTCAGAAAACTGATAGAAAAAGGAGTCTTTAGAGTTAAATATGTGCTACTCAACTTCTTTAGATCAGTTTTAAATGTAAATTCCATGTGCTTCTTACTCCACCATGTGGCACTGTGAATTTAATGCTTGAGAGTCACTGCAACCCACAAGTTTCTCCTTACTGATTCAGTATCAGGGCAAATAAAGATGGTGTATTCAGATAAAACAATCTACAACAACCAATGAAAAGCAGTTGTTTTGTATAGACATTTAGAAGAAATCTGTTGAATAAATTAATGAGTCAAAAATTCATGAAAAAAAAGATCATGTCAAAATTGCGTGAACAAAGGCATCGCAGGCAAGTGTTACAAATTGTCTTCTAATGGGGACTGATTTAATCTTTCTGCTAAGACTGTGAACAGCAGTGACAAATACAGAATTTTTTTTTCAGTCTATAATCTCTACTACTTTTGTTTCAAGTTTTTCCATAATGTTTTTTTCCTCTCTAATTCCATATTTTGAGAGGTCATGGTTGGTAATGCTTCTTCTCTCTCCTGCAGAGCAATTAAAAACTTAAAAAAAGGGAGTAAAAAAACAATTTTTGTGCAATACTGAATAATACCAAATTACTTAAAAACTATGACTTATCTGTATTGTTCTGTTTTGACCATTTCAGATAAGAGTTGTTGAATTGTAGGCTTTCCAGATTCATACTGAGTTTGATCAAAGTAAACTAGATAATACAACAAGTTAATTGATAATATGAAGAAGAGAACAGTTGAAATATGAGTTGTGTTTTAGTATATTTTAATAACATTTAGGCTTACTTCTTCCTTGCATATAGAGTTCCAACTTCCAGGATGTCAAAAAATGAGTCCTTTTCTTCATTTGCATAATTAATTGTTATATTTTTGATTACCATTTTAATATTTCACATATTACTTGAGTATAAGATAAATGCATGTGTGTATGTTTAAGTTTATAGTTATATTTTTTGTTGTTGTTGTTTATACTAGTATATCAAAGAAAAAGGTTAAATCTAAAATCTAAATTTTCATGTGCCAGACTAGTAGCCTGAAATAACTTTCCTGTTAGAGAAATAATTGGTCTCTATTTCGTAAGGTAATTGTTCTCATAAGTACTTTTCTAGCAACTCTGCTAATATCAGATTCTTATTTTCTAACTATTAAAATGTAAAAATGTTTAAATCTATCTGAAGTACGTTGTGTTGGTATGCAGTACACAAATTCTTTCCTGTCATACTGCACTAGCCAACACTGTTCATTTGTTTTTTGTAAGTTTGATTTATGGTGAGCAAATAATGACTTGGTTGTACACTGATTCTTGCAGAAGAGAAAATCAGAACTGTATGTGTGAAAATTAATGTAATTATTTCATCAATGGATTACACATCCATATGCTTTATCCTTATCTGCAGATACAGATCATAGATTCTAGTTCAGTAATGTATCATAAATTGCTCTGTGATTATTTTTTTTATTTATTCCCAATTAAAACTGTTTCTTCCCTTCAGAAGAAAGAAATTATATTTTTTACCTGCAGTTTATTCAAAATTGTCTAAGTAATATCCCATAATCTTTGCCACATCAGAGAACTATATGCTTGTGTAGGAGGTTATGATCAAGAGAAACTAATCTGAATAATGTACAGGGCAGTAAACAAATAATTCATTGAAAAAAATCTTCTAGTGATCCAGTAAACAGCATTAATATGAGTTAAAGTCAACTATTCTAAATAATGTTAATGAGATTAACATTTTATTGAATCGCTTCTGACAATATTCTTTGTTCTTCAATAGAAAATACAATCTGAATTAACAAGCCATGAGATTAGTTTGGAAGAAATGAAGAAACGAAACAGAGGCAAAGAATCTGCAAAAAGAGTTCTTTCCCAAATTGATGTGGCACAGGTATATATATTTTCTTTCCAACATCTTTCTTTCAGACTTTCAAACAGACTGTATTAATAATATTATTACTATACTGTGAAACAGTATTAAGATGTTACTTATGTTTCAGCTATTCCTTTTTAGTCAGGAAATCAGAAGGAACAAAGCATTTAATTAATGCCTTCTTACTGCCTATTTTGCCTTTCTTATTACCATTACAGCCCACCCATCTATTTGGCAACAATTCTAGGACAGAGCTGCTTAATATAGTCTTCCTTCCAATATCACATTACTAATTCCTAGTGATATTTTAATGTTATTGAAGAAAATAAAATTTAGAATGGAAAAATCTCTAGAAATATTTTAAACCCGTAGTTTTGGTTTTGAAAAGGGCATGAATCTTATGCTTTGAAAGAGGATATTTTTCTCAAAAGAAACAATGAGTAATACTGACTTAGTCGTGGACTTACATTTATCCCCCTTCAACTGTTTCTGTGCTCTGAAAGTGTGCTAGACATGTTTATTTGAATATTTCTTGCACATTACCATCACTTCCGCTACTGGTGTGAAATAAATAAATACAGCTAACAATACATCCTAAGTAATTAAAGGATTCTCATTTTACTTCTGACCCAAGATCCATTTAGTCTAATACCTTACCATCAGTATGAGCCAGAAGGCAGTGATAAGTAAATATTTACTAATTCTTCCCCAGTGATTTACAGTTCAGAAATTTCTAAGTGAGAAATATTTAAAAACTCAGGTCTAATGACTTTATGACCACTTAATAAACTGCTGGAATTCTTAGGTTCACTTAACACAATTTAACAGAATGCTATATGACTATGTCCTTCCTTTCATTCATAGTGCCATAGAATGCCATGGGTTGAAAGAGATCTCAGTGATAATCTAGTTCCCACCCTCCTGCTGTGGGCAGGGTTTCCAACAACTTCATCTTGTATTTCATTTATGGAAATTTAACTTGATGTCACTTTCTTAATTAATTTAAAGAAACAGATAGTACTCATTTGTTGTTCTGTCATTTGCATTCCTCTTGTTTTACTGAGTAGTATGTTTATTTTACAGAGCTGCAGTGCACTGCAGTCCTTCAGTGTTTTTTCACCAATGGCTTTCTGTCAACAGTTTATGGACTGTTTCAGCCCGGTTCCATGACTATTGGTGTGGGGGGCCCACGGACCCACACCCCAGGAAAGGGGAAGGGGGAAAGGGAAAAGGGAGATGGGCCTAGAAACAAAACAGCGGCAACAATCTGAGGAGGAAAGCTAATTTACTAAATAGATATCGGAAAGCAAAATAACACACTATAATACAATATAATTGGAACTAAAGCTAATAAATCAAATAAAATATGCAAGAGAGAGTGTCCGATAAACTGAAGACCTTATGCTAACACTGAAGGTGAGATGGCAGAGAACATCCACTGCTGAGTCGATCCAAAAGGAAAGAACAGAGCATGTCTCATGACATGCAGACAGTTTCCCTCTGGGCGGAAAAATCATTAAAATACAAAGCAACTCAAAAGTCCTCTGGGGAATGTGGTTCTTCTCTTCTGAGACAGGTATACCCATAGCTATCGATGATTCATGGAGCTGGAGCATTAAATCTTTAGTTCTCAATGCACTACATGACGTTATGATGTGGAATGCCAATTCCAAAAATCATAAAACCATGATACTTTCATTTTCTTTACTCTAATAACATATTTCTCTCGATTTCCTAGGTCATTTTTAATGTATTGATCACCATAAATTGTAACAGACAATGATGAGGGCATTGCAGGCTTCCCACATGACTTCATCTTCATCAAGCTGAAGTATCACAAGATGAAAGACTAATTAAGTATGAATTTAGTGTAAGCAAACACTCTGTAGAAATATGAGACAATTCACTCCAAATCTTTCTTTCCTATTCCTATGCATTTGTTCACCAATTTATTCAGGAAAATCCTTACTTTCTTAGCCCATTGGATCATTAAGAATGTTAAATGAGGAATGTAGCTCGAAAGAAGTGTTGGAAATGTGAGTTTCCTGTAATACCCAGTATTGTCTTCAACTAATATTAGAGTGTGATTCCAAGCTCCTTCACAGATTTCTAACAAACAGGAGAAGCATAATTTCCATTTTCAAAAAATATGCTGATTTTTACAAATGCTTTTTCTCTATGGAAACTCTAATTCTGTTCCTTGTTACAGTTCTTCTCAAGTTTGTATAGTACAGAAAACAATATATTGGTATAAAGTACCTAAGATTTGGAGACAAAACATCTGACGTGTGTTTGCAAATACTGAATTCCTATTTAATTAATTATTGTCTTCCCAATGGCCAATTTCTCACACTAGAAAAACTTACCTTACTAGTAGTTTGCTGTACACTTCTGAAGATGAATGAGTTCTTATTCTTGTAGGTAATCAAGATGCCTTTTTCTTTCTTTAATTCCTCATTATTTTCTCTTCCCTTTACGTGGGGATCACATAAGCAAGCAGTATAACTTACTGACAAAGATAACATATTCTGAAAATTTTGAAATTAGATGCCATGCTTGTCATAGATTTTTTTTTCCTTCAAATTAATTTCTTATCATTCAAGGTTATGGGTTTTGTTTGTTTGTTTGTTTGTTTTTAAATTGAAATAGAAATCTATTTTATACTTTAAATCTCATTTTTTGTGCTAGGCCTACTTACTGTCCAGCAATTTTACTTGGTTTTATATGAGGGACTAAGAGATACGCTAATAGCAAAACAGAACAACGTGGTTGAAAGCTGATGAGCATCCACAGTGGATCTCTTTGTATTATGCTCATCCATTAAACCTACATTTGTTTTCCCCACACCCAACATTGTACATATTGGAAAATATGAAAACTTTCCTTTTCTTCAGTCCAGTATACAGATTCTTTTTTTCATTGACTGTGCTGCATCCAGTACACTGGATGATGCAAGATTTTTTTCCTTCCCATGGAAACCAAGATTCTCTGCTGCTGGTATTTTCCCCAGCAGATTTCAGATATTTGAATTAAAAGCTACACTGATTGATAATGGATTCTGAGCATCGTGGAATGGATCCAAGACTTGTCTTCAATGTTGATGTCATATCACATCTGCTACTCACCCCTCTTTACTTTTCAGAAAAAGCTGCAGGATGTCTCCATGAAATTTCGCTTGTTTCAGAAGCCAGCTAATTTTGAACAGCGTCTACAAGAATGCAGAAGAATTTTAGATGAAGTGAAATTGCAAGTGCCCAAGTTGGAGATGAAGAGTGTTGAGCAGGAAGTAGTACAGTCACAGTTGGACCACTGCATGGTAAATACATAAAATTTTCATTTCCTTCTATTCATTAAGAATCCACATCAATTTCATTAAGAATCTGAGAAAAAAATAAGAGGAAAACCTTAATTAAGAGGAGAACGTTATATTTTCTGTATTGACCTTGGTGAATGCTGGGTCAGTATTAGTAAAGATAGGTTGTTCTGAGTCTTTTAATTTAATTTCTGAAAAAAAAAAAAAAAATAGAAGAAGAGATGGATTTTTCTCATAAACTTCTATATACACTTTATACATACACACTCAGGGTGAGTTTTCTTCACCTTAGGTCACATACTTGGTATCTATGGAGCAGTCTTAGTTCTTCTAGTTTTCAAATGGGAGTGAATGGTACTCAGTCATGTGTGATGTGTTTTTATGCTGCAAACGATAGAAAGAATTCTGCCATCTTTGTAATAGCTTCAATAGTCTTTTCTATTTTACTAATTTTAATAGTGATGATTCTCTTTCATATTTCTATTTGATTAGAAATTATATAAAAGCCTCAGTGAGGTGAAGTCTGAAGTGGAAACAGTGATAAAAACTGGGAGGCAGATTGTTCAAAAGCAGCAGACAGAGAACCCAAAAGAACTGGATGAAAGGCTTACAGCTTTGAAGTTGCAATATAATGAATTGGGTGCGAAGGTAAGCTATATGTTCTGTAATACAAAATTATACTCTCTCTTTAACTGGCAGAAGTGAAGAATAATCTTGGTACGCTAAGTTAACATTCTTCTTTACTGGTTACTTTCAATGTCCTCACATTTTCTTAATGGTATGGAAAGAATGGAGGCAAAGTCAGTTGTCAGAATGGCTATCCAGTTGTCCTGTAAAAAAAAATGACCTTCTAGAAAAATAGAAAATTGCTTTGTTAAAGTTTAAAATTATACTTCCTTAAACTTTTTACTTATTTTTTCTCTCCGATTTTTTTTGCCTTGTTTTGTTTTGGCCAGAAGGGGGTCTTGTTTCCTTTTAATACCTCAAACAACCACTAGCTTTGAAACACTTCAAGTCAGAAAAGTGCTTAGGTTTTCTTTGTGTTTTTTCACTTTTTTTTCCCCCCCCCTAAAGAGCTTCTTGATAAAAGAGAGAATTCTCCTTTTCATTTCCTTTTGCCTCCAGTTGTACAGATCATTATGTATTTTGTTTCTATTTGTTGCTGTCCAAAAATCTATTGACCAAAATTTCTTGCTATTGCAGCTATCCCCAGGAGGCATTTGTGTACCTCTCTTACTTCATCTGCACTCTTGACTTTAACTACACATAACATTCAGTTCTTGTCACAGCTGTTTCCTGGTTTAAATCTATAAAACTCTGACTTGCCTGTTTGCTATATCCTAGTATATAAACCACAGAATATTGTTTATTAATGAGTGTGTGGAATAGCAGTCTCACTGTTTTACATCTCAGATATGAACAAGCTTTTTTTTTTTTTTCTAAAATTTTGCTATTTGTCATCCTCTGTTACACAGATGCCCTCAGATTTCTTCATGTTGGGCAACAGTGCCTATGAACTCTGTAATCAGGAATGTATAAATAGTACATAATCTATATCAATTCATATACAGTCAGAAGCTGCTATGCTTCCTAACAGGGCAGGGGTTTTGTTTAAACAAAGTTTCCCTAAGATTTAAATAAACAGACATTAGAAAAGACAGACTACTAAATAATATTAACAAGACCAGGTCCAGATAAATACATTTGTGTCAATTTCTGAAGGCTTTTTATTCTGGAAGAGGTTGCCTGCTAATGAAGTACAATTCTCTTTAAGAATTATTGATCTTTGAAGAGAAGTTGTGGCATTATCCTAAAGATAATCATAGTACAAATAAATCAATAGCCGTTCTTAATCTGTTTTCTTTCTCTCATCTTCATTAAAACTTTCCACAGAACTTCTAATAACTGTGAGATCAGGGTAAGTTTGGAGCAGTGACTTAGTGAAGACTGTGAAGGCCAGGTATCACAGTGTGTTTATTGCTAAAATGTATACATTTCTAGCCTGAAGAATGAACAAAGCTTTTTTTTATACTTTGAGAAATTATAGATTATTGATCACCCAGTGTGCAGTTTACACACATAATGATTATCAAGTGCCACTGACTGTAGCTATAAACCAGAAAGTATTATATTTGACAAAGGTAATATTCATTTGGGAACCTGAATTAAAACAGTTCTCTGCCATTCTTTAAAACAGAGGTATTAAGAGACATTTTGAGTGTAAAGAAGACTGAAAAGTCTGCTTCATTAAGATGTGGATGGCTACCATTTGAGAGTAGATTATATATTTGTTGTCTTCATTATTCTAGAATGGACTGTAGCATTTCTTCCTACATTATATTTAACATAACTGCAGCAGAGAGGTGCCATTATTAGAGGGGGCCTCTCAACTAATGAAGTAATAAAAATGCACCATTAGGAAGCCATTAGTGATCTAAGTGAGCAACACTGCCAATTAATGTCTCTCAAAAGTATGTAGTGCTTTGTTTACCATTATTGTCCTGGATTTAATTTCCCACATTCACTTTCACGTATAATGCTATTTAATTATGGATACATATTTTATATATATGTGTGTAATGGTAGTTAATGGTAGAGAACTGAACTGATCTCTTAGCCATATTCAATCCTAATTGTTTGTGCTGACTTTGGAGAACTGCAGCTTTTCTTCTTATGAAAAAAA
>VXAB01011181.1:247464-284159 GCA_013399175.1 Odontophorus gujanensis
CACTGTAGGAAACAGAAGGCCTCAAGAGGGCACTGTTTCCTATTTTGCTTTAGAAATACATCTTCATGTTTAGAGTACAAACAGAAACTGATGCATTTGTAACCTCCAGATACATACAGTGTAGATGGGAGTAGTGTAATATTATAGACGGAATATCCAGCATTTAGAGATGTATAGAGCAACATAACTATTTGTTTTGTGATTGTGTAGGTATCAACAGTTTCATTTTATAATATACTAAGTGGTTTCTCTTACACATAGGGTAGTGCACTTTGCATCGTATTTCTGCAAAGTAAATGCAAATAGTTATTTAAAGTTACTATCATCATTTTATTAGACATTGGTACCATTTTTGGATATCTGATACTACTGTAGACAATGCTACCAATGTTCGTATTCTTGAAAAGGTCTTATACAAAGATGGGGAGAAAGAATCATGGGATTATTTTGTTCTCTCAAAGTCCTGCTTTCATGAACAACAGAAAGTTGACAGAAATGTAAATAAAAATCAGTGGCTACAATATCTCTTGATTACTAATTGAAATGCAAGATAATTAGTCGTTTCTTTTTAATATTTGTGATCCACTGCACAGTTTCTGTCCACCTTCACTAATCAGCAATTTTTGAATTTCTACAGCACATGATTTAATTCATATTTTCAAATTGCCAGTCTCGTAATGTCCTGTTGTGGTTCAGGTTTCCGAGACCTCTTCACTTCTTCACATTCTTCTGCCTGTTTTATAAAGTATTCAGAAACTTACTTATCTTCCTGAATGTGCTGAGGAGGTGGCAGGGATGATTATATTCCCCTCATCCTTCAAAATCTTTACCAAAATGTAATACAGAACCATAATACAAATGCTCAGCTTTTCTTGAAGGTACCATGTAATGTGCTTTAAAGAACTTAACAAATAAAACATGTATTGTCTGTATTACTTCACATCCATATGAAAATCCTAACCTGGATTTGCCATCTGTGTTGGCAAAGTTGTTTACGTGGGGAGCTGGAAGATTGGAAGCTAGTGGTGGAGTAATGACTTAGGTAGGTGAGGTCAGAAAGTGTGCTGAGAATAGAAGTGCTGCTGTAAGTCTGTAGTAAAAACTTCCAAGTAAGAAACTGTCAGTTTCCTGGGATTTGTCCTGGGACTTGAGCTAGTAAAAGGTTTTTGGGAAATGTGAATAAGAGTTGGTTATCTAAGGAAACTAGAAGTGGTAAAAAAAAAAAAAACCTGGGGAGATAAGGAGATTGAAATTGAAAGAAGACTATGACAGAAGATGGAGGACAATTGAACAGAAGCTTGAGATAACAGTCTACAAACTGAACTTACTTTAAAAAGTGTGTAATATAACCTACTCATAGTAAATGCTTGTGTAACTCTCTAGAAAATGTATATTAATCTTTCTTTTATTGGTTTATTTGGAACCAAGAAGTATTATCTTTAGTCAGTGCTAAACAGAAGTGCATGTGGACACTTCAGGTTCCTTTTTTTTTTTTTTAATAGCTGTTTTTATACCAGCAGCAAAAATAAACACTGCTAGTACTTAGGAAATATGTTTATATTACAAGTGCAATTTGCCTTATAAAGTTTTAAGTTAAGCTTTCACATAAAAGTGGCAGATAGAATATACTAAAAAAAGTCATCAAACCAGAGTTAAGAAACACGTGTTTCATTTCTACAGGTGACAGAAAAAAAGCAAGAGTTAGAGAAATGCTTGAAATTGTCCCGGAAGCTGCGAAAAGAAATTAATTCTCTGACAGAATGGCTTGCAGCAACAGATGTGGAATTGACAAAGAGATCAGCTGTACAAGGGATGCCTAGCAATTTGGATGCTGAAATTGCCTGGGGCAAGGTAACAATGTAACACATACTGTACCTTTATACACATCAGTTTATGCATATTAAAGAAGGCTTGATAAAGGGAATAAAAATTCTAGTTTTAATCAGCAGAACTTTATAACTGTTACGTTTTTTATCACAAGCACTAGTGCACAAGTAAGTTTTTTAAGCATCTTAATCTCTTTATATATATACTAGCACAATTCCACTTCATACTGGAATAATCTGCCCTGGAAAGAGTTTAAAGTGGAATTTCATTTTCCAAAGAGGATTTTGAATTTTCCATCAGGTATCCATGTAAATAGAGATCACTTCTTTCTCATCCCGTTCTTATTATGGTTAAAATTAAAAGAGTTCCAGTAGATAAAAGAGGGATGTCAGAAAACTAGAGGTTACATGTTTTCAGATAGCAGTCAAGAGGAAGAAGATTTGGTTCCTTATGCTGTTTGTTTTGTGGCTCATTCATTTTTACTCCAAGACCTTCTTACTTTAATTAACATCTTACTTAAAACTCTTAGTTAAGGTTAAAATGCAAATCCTAAAATGAAATTTTCCTCATATGTATGCCACAAACTAGATACAAACCTCATGGAATCACAGAAGGATGCAAGAGCTACATCAAGCTGTGTATTTCTGTGGAATATTAAGACAACACAGTGTCATTTGACACTGACTAATTTGATTTATAGTCCGCATATGTAAGGAAAATCCATTCTGACTCAGATCATAATCAAACTAAACCGTCATTGTACAAATGTTCCAAAATCTGTGCTTTTGAGGAAACCATGCTTATCATAATTCAGAGCTTCAAAATTTCAAATAATTATGTGCAGCCAGCAATGTTTTGAATAAGTACTGTCATATGATTCCAAAACAATACCACAACAAAAAAAATGTAAACCATACTGCGCTTGGTTTTTTTTGTTCTTTTTTTTTTAAATTTTATTTATTTATTTATTTATGCATGAAAAATTAGCACTTCACCTTAATAGGAAGAATCCTTTAAACATCTTACTGGTTTCAATATGCAATATATATATGGTTGTGAATAATGTGCAGGCAACTTTATGACTTACATAAAAGACTGTAGTGATTTCAGGCACTGCAGTACAATTTGCTTTGTGTTTCCTATGGGTTTTTTGTATGTTTCTTTTTTGCTTTGTTTTTAACCAACCCTTTCAAGCTTCTGAGCTTAATGTCTTTAACCTTGAAATAAACCGACGACTTATGAAACAGGTACCAAGAAAAAGAAAATCTTACATGTTCTTTGTGAGATATGGAATCATTTCTTTTATCCTCAATGTTTAAGAGTGACTGTGTTTTAAAAGTAGTGTCCAAAGATAGGTTAAGATCAGTTCTTACTGTCTTACAATTACTTATTTTACTATTACTGCTTTGACTTTCAAACAAAAACCTCAGTCCCTAAAAATCCCATTGCTGTTTGCTGTTTTCCCACTTTCACTTGCTGCCTTTAAAACTTTACATAGTTCCTCTCATCAATTCTGCTTGATTTTGTGATCTTATCACACATAATAAAGTCACAGTTGTTTAAAATTTAGGTATTAGATAATCGTATCATTTTAATGCCCCCTAACTACATGGCTAGATAGTCAGTCCATTTACCCAGTGGAAGAAAAATAATATTCAGTATTGCTAAACTATAAGGTATAGTTCTTCAAAATCAGAAATTAAAACTGTATGTTTCTACATGCTTCTTCAGGAAAGCTGATTCAGATGGACATAGCTTCACAGCAATTTAAATGGGAAGACTTGTATTCAACATAAGTTAACTGTTAGATATATTTCTTCAGAAATTGCGTAACTTGAACATAAAGTTTGATTAATTGCCCTGTTGCACAGTGGTAGGTTCTTGCTACGTCTCACTGCTGCTATGAAAAATGCATGTTTTACCTTAGAATTCTCAAAAAATGTAACAAAAGCTAATTAAAATGAGAAATGTTAACATGAAAAATATATTAAGCAGGTGAACCTACTAATACTAAAAATGGTACAACGTTGTGGATTATCATGAGGAAATTACACATAAAGGGTTGCAAAAAATGACATGTAAAAAGCAGATTTTGGCTTCAGTTCCAGAAAAAGTCTCTCACATAGGTCTGGCCTCACATACTACCTCAGCTCTTCTGCTTCAGTCAGTTGATCACTAAAATAAGGATAAACAACTTTGTATGAAAATAACTCTTCTTGAAGTATGTATTTGCTGTATATCTTTCATAAATCCTTTATAAGGATTGATTATCTTTAGGGGAATATAAATCAATATTTCTGTAAATATAAGCATACTATTCATTTTGAACTATCCAACAAACTCATGGCAGATCCTATCCTTCCAGACAAATGTACATGCTGAAATTAGGTGTTATAATTATACTTTTTACACAATCTGCTCCCACTGTAGCAGGAAGTGTTGTGTGTGGCATGAACAGTTTAAAATCATTTTGAGGACTTCACAAATAATTATGCCTCATATACTCCTATGCAGATTTCAGGGTAGCATAGTATAAAATAGCACATCAATAATTCAGCCCCCAGTAACAGGCCATCACGGTATCTGATTAATGCCACAGCTTTGGGCTTTGGACTTCCTGAGTAAGTGATCTACTGAAGACATTAACCAATCTAGCAAAATGAACTGGGAGATGAATTAGGCCCAGCAGATTGCCATTGTTAGGAAAGTATACTGAAAACTGACATGGAAAATGGATACAGTGAGAGCAGAACTCAGCAGTGTGAACGAACTGAAAATCGAATGTGTGGTGCAGTCATTGCAACGGAGAAGAGAACTCATAATGTTTTTCTTTACAGCACAAGGAAACAGTTATATTTATTACTTTACTTATTTCTAATCAATTTCCAATACCAAAGTCTTTTAAAACATGAAGGGAACTCATGGCTTCAAAGATAATTATAGAGATTAGAACTAAAAAATGAGAACATTGTCTTCAAGTTATAAACATCCAGAAGTTAAAATGAGTAGGAAATGACATAAATGAAAAATAAAAATCTTTATATGAAGGGAATTGTGCAAATCTAGAATTTTTCTAAGGACAGAAGAAAAACTTGTTGGCTGAGTTAACTTGAAAAGAAATGGGCAATGTAATGAAAGCTGTAAGTTGTGCCTTTTTGCTCAGTAGAGACAAGCTAAATCTTTCCACTTGAATTCAGTTCTGTTATAATAGATAAGAAAAATGACATATGAGTGGAAAAATAGTCATTAAATATTGTGTATTAAAAATCCATTTATAATTAGAAGACTGAGTTAGCGAAGACATTTATCACAAAAGACATTAATCATTGTGGGGCTCATTTGTCTTTTAATCAGGAGCTAGTCTGATATGAATTAGATTGCCAGGAAACCATGTTCTCAATAAGGAAATACCAGGTGGTAGCACCAGGAAAGATTCTCTATCACTATCAGCAGTGTAATACCCGTGCTTTAATGTTCTATTTCAGCTTGAGAGCATAATGCTAGTGAGTGTAAAGTTGTCTTAAAGTACTCAGAAATACCTTAGCTAACACATTTGGCAACATATTTCCTGTCATTAAAATCACTGAAATGAAATGATCTGAGAATTCTTTGGACTGATTCACAGTCAGTTGTCAGGATATAATAAAAAATAAGAGATGTGCTGTAAATAAACAAGTAAATGTGTATAATCATACCCTGTGGAGGCCATAATGTCAGTTTCTGATTAATTCTGTAATCTTCCCCTGGAGAGCTCAACCACATAGGTAATTTCTTAAACAGAGATTTAAATTACTAAGATTACTTTATAGTAATTCACAATATACAGGCTGCATGGAGCCATATATCTTCTATCTTTCGTTGATTTTGAATTTTTAAATATACATATCTAAATTAACAGAAACTTAAAATAGTGTCCTTGTTACTTAGTCGCAGTTTAATTTGATATATGGCAGTCTTACCATTAGAAACTGTTGCTCAGAAACCCTCTTCACCATGTTCTCACAAAACAAATAAACAAAAAAAAAATTCCTATGTTGTAACAAACAAACAAAAAACAACCACCAGTAGTCATTCTTATTAAACTCGAGCATAGAGTATCCCATACTAGAATGGAATCAGAAATAGAGTTGTGAACCTCCCTCAAAGTGTATATGGCTGCACAGATAACTACATTTATTTATACAAACGGTGATTTGTCTTGTCTTTCTGTGGATCTGCATGTAAAATAAAGGTACTATTTAACAGCAATTGCCAAGCAATTTGAATGGTGGGGGATCAGGCCCAGCCAGCACGGGTTCA
Organism: Odontophorus gujanensis; assembly: GCA_013399175.1. NCBI lineage: Eukaryota > Metazoa > Chordata > Aves > Galliformes > Odontophoridae > Odontophorus > Odontophorus gujanensis. The sequence continues at coordinate 253,591 of VXAB01011181.1, forward strand.
TTAAAGGCATGTTTCTTGACCAACCTGATCTCCTTCTATGACCAGTGGCCTACCTGGTGGATGAGGGAAAGGCTGTTGAAAAAATAATAGAAGTTTTATTACTTTATATACATTACCTACATTATACAATGCTGGACATTCCCACCATTATTCCATTCCGTTTTGTTGCCGTGCAACAGATGGCAGCAGAGGGGCAGCATGACAAAGTGGCATCTGACATGGAAGTGCTTATGAAGCAAAGTTGAGGAATTGAATTCCTCTGTCCAGAAAAAAATTGTACTCATTGACATTCATTGATGCTTGCTGAACATCTGTGGAGACAAGCCAGTAGATGAGAGTGGTGGGTGGTGCGTTACACTAATAACAGTGGGTCACCTCTGCTGGTGCAGATTTTTACAAACGTGACATGCTGGCTCTTGTTCATAGCTAGTGGCAATGACTATGTGGAAAACAATGTTTTTTAGTTGAGAATTAAATGTTTTTAACAATGTTTTTTAGTTGATCCATCAAACAGTGTTGTTGTCCTCTTGTGTCTGGGCTGTCATTTCCATGGAAATAAATAAGAGGTATTTCTTTCAGAGAGTCCTACATATATGGTTTTTTTTAGATGCTGTGAGTAGTATTTCAGTGTTTTAGTTCACTGTTAAAATCTCAGGTGATGGAAGAAAAGATGCATTTCTGCAGTTTGGAATCAAGAAATTTAGCAGGACAGAACATGGTTTCTGCTGAAAAAAAGATTACACTGGCAAATATCAAAGGAATATTAAAGTTCTTCACAAGACTAGTTTCAGTGGAGTTCTATAAGTCTTGAGATGTTATCATGATGCTTTGTTATTGTCCTATTTATTATGTTTGTTTTATGTGCACTTTCATAGCTATGCCATTTTATTACATGCAAACTAAATGACCCTTGGTAAATATTGTAAAACATATTTTTTTACTGTTTTTTATGTATTAAGACTGTATTTTGAATATTGGAGTGAGCTAATTCATGATTTTTAAAAAGAATTTGTTTAACAGTTATGAGATGATGAAGAACACAATTTTATCAGAGCTAAATCCAAACAATTTACATTTTACTTATTCTTCAGAGAATAGTTTCCCTAATTATAGGAAACAAGAGGGTATTTTCTAGTATGAACCTACTGGCTGTTTGATGATCTTTGTGTGGAGAATATTTAATTTCCTGAATTTTTATTTTTCATTCCGCTCACTGTAGGCAACACGGAAAGAGATTGAGAAACGTCAAGTCCAGCTTAAGAATATCAGTGATTTAGGAGAGAATTTGAAGACAGTACTGAAAGGAAAGGAAAGCCTAGTGGAAGATAAACTCAGCCTCCTGAATAGTAATTGGATAGCAGTAACTTCACGTGCCGAGGAATGGTTAAATCTGTTAATGGTAAGAATAATGTATTTGCGCCCACAGGGGAAATGATACCCATTTGTGGGTGCTCATCCTCATAGGATTGCTTTTTCTGGTGCCCTAGAATATGCTTATCAAATGCGTTGACAGTCAATCACATTATTTAGTATGTTGAATATATTCTATTTTGGAATATTTACAGAGAGAGCGCTCTGTGGAATCATGCTTATTAGGATTTTCCATTCTTATCTGCCTGAGTAGTTTCTGGGCCATTTTTTGTTTCGTTGCTGTTTTTTATTTCCCTAATGTGTGAAAAGCAGTTTCTTCCCAAAGACCTAGACTACTTGAATGTGAATCAAGTAAAAGAAATAGCCATGTTGGTTGAATTAAGTCTAAGTATTGATACCAACTTTGTGTTTGTCTACATTAGCATTTCCGTTTACAACAGAAATACAGCCTGGAAGTCACTTACCTGCATGTTGGTTTGGTCCTCAGAATACATGTGATATTTGTGAACTAAATTCATTTCAGAGGCAAGTGAATTAGAAGCTCTGTGCAGTACACACCTAATGTGCTCAAGAACAATGATGTGGTCCTTCAGAACTGTGTGGTCCTCCTTTGGGCAATTTGGTAGTGCATGTTTTGCTGGGGTACTGTGTTAAGGAGCCCTCATACAAAGTAAATCCCTGAACCAGATTTAATTTAGATTCAGGAGTCCCAGATGCTTAGAACTACCAGCAGTCATAAAAACATATTCTCCTCTCAAAGTCATGTTGTTATGAAGCGATGACAAAAGCAAAGAAGGAGTTTTAACCATACAGTGTCTGAACGATTAAGAAAATCTTCTATAGTGTTGTTTCTGTTTCTGATGGAATCAGAATGCAGTTTGAAGCCAGAGAAACTGAAGTGGTTCTCAGGGGTATGTTAGACTTCATTTTTCGGAGGTTGATGTCTTAGAGCTCTACGAGAGACCATTCTCTTAAGAGTACTTATGTGACAGATATGCAGCACCACTGCTGAGCTTCTTCATCTATAGGCAGCATATGAGTGCAAACATCTGTTTGTGTCTGCTCTGTCTGGAAGACTGAAGCATCAGATTTAGCATGATGTAGGTGCTTAGCTTCAATGTAGTACTGATTATAAGAAATATATATTGGAGTTTATGGATTGTTGTAGTTACATATTTGGTAAGGTTGTGTAGCAATATTGCAGTTTTTGTAGAGTAATGACCAAAAGGAATAGCTCGATAAAATGTCACAGTGGTTGCCACTGTTACACTACTGAAATATCCATATTCTAATAGTCTGCTAATAAGTACGTACGGTTCACCATTAATTTTGAGGTGGATATGCACTTAATTCTAGAGATCTCGTCAGAAAAGATGAAAGATTTATGAAGAAATTAAAAAAAAAGAAGAAAAAAGCACTTTTGTTAGAATATGAAAGACCGTAGCTTTTTAAAAAGTAGAATCTGAAAGTAGTGAAGCTAGATGAAATGAACATGAAAGTTTCATATGTATAATTCACTTTCTTGATTGTGATTTTGCAAGTGAGTCTTTGTTTCCATCCTAGTTTCACTTAGTTGCTCACCAAAAAGTGAGCCTGACTCCTGGGACATTTTTCCTCCAGTAGGCCTGGCTGCCAGCTTCCTGTTCCTCTCAGCAGACTCACTGAGCTGCAGATGCCTGTTCCTTGCCGTGACTGCATCACCCTCCTGTCTGTCTCTTACGAAGATTCTGTCTCTTCCAGAATGTCTTTCAAAGAAACAGAACATTTAAAGTTAAAGCAAACACACAGAATAGATTCTGTCCTTCAAAAAAGAAGTAGATATTATATGAAATAAATTTTGTTTTGTAACATATGCATGTTTGCCACAGTTGGCATAAATATGGCTATTATTTCAGTTCTGATTACTTTTTTGTATGCAGTATTTACCTTTTTCATATACAGGAATATCAAAAGCACATGGAGGCTTTTGATCAGAAAGTAGCTAATGTCACGACTTGGATATATCGTGCTGAAATACTGTTGGATGAATCTGATAAGCAAAAGCCCCAGCAAAAAGAGGAAACTCTTAAGGTAAAACAATGTGATTTTCTGGAAAGCATTAATTTTATTCTGAAAAGGAATGTGTCAGAACTAGCATATTTTGAAAGGTATCAAAAATTGATTAGCATTATTTTCTCTGCGATAAAGCTACCCTCTGGCAGCTTGTAGCTCACTTAGTAACTTTGTACCAGACAGAAAAAGTTAAGTTCCTGCAGGAATAAAACCAGATATATTATAAGTGTTGGTTACTTCATGGTGAGTAGAACATCATCTTTTTAAACCTGTGTTTTCTGGAAAATATTAGTTAAGCAGAACTGTTTGAACACAAACCCTTTCTCCTATGTTTTCATTCTTAATTAGTTTTCTATTTTTCTTTTATTTTTTTTCTGATATCTGTGTTATCTGCATTTGGTATCTCTGTCATATGATTGTTTTAGTCCTATAAACACTGCTTGCTTTGATGCTAGCCTGACACCGTAAGCAGGAATATTACATGGTGAATGAACTGTATAATAATGGCTTAGTGCATTGATCAAAAGGTTTTATTTGGCCTCTTGCATAATTTGACTGACTGATAAAAAATTGACTTAATTGTGACAAAGTATCTATTTAAAATAACTTCTTTGTCAAGGACATTGAGTTATTATCTATATGGATGTATATATGTATATACACGTACATATATTTTACTTCAGTAATCAGCGTGAAATGTGACATTCTGTTGAACTCCATGGCCATACACATCATCTGTGAAATACTTTGCAAATCAAAATCCAAATTGTATTGCTCATGCTATCATACTGGTACAATTTATCAAAGAAAATTCCAAGGCAATCATAATTTCCAAGTAGCACTTACACAGAGTATAAATCAATGGCTCATCGATCTCAGAAGGATTACAGGACAGACTTCCGTACCAAGATGAACAATTTTCTTACCATAAAGCACAAAGTACAATTATATTTGCTATCGATAAATTGTATACTTGTATCGTACAATGACATTTCATAGACATTTTGAAGTGCTTCCTAATGCCCAGATGTGTTTATGATTCCTGAATGTGTAGCTATCCTTTTTTGCCTCTGCCCATATTGGTGTCCACTGTTATAATTATTATTGCAGAAGAAGAAAGTATTGTTTTCTTTAAAATAAAGATAGATACATAGATTAGTATAAAAAATCACAGTGGTGTTCATCTCATCATTTTTCCTTCCCTCCTCTGAACATTGAATGGTAATGAAAGCAGCAACTATTACATTGATTTCTTCAATGTATGAATCATAATCACAAAATCACAGAATGGCATAGGGTGGAAGGAACCTTAAATCCTATCCTGTTCCAACCCCCTGCCAGGAGCACCCATCAGATGAAGCTGCTGACGTCCCCATCCAACCTGTCTTTGAACATCTCCACAGATGGGGCACCCACATATCTGGGCAACGTGTGCCAGTGTCTTAAAATGATTAGCAGCTTCTCTCAACTTTAGGAGCAGAAATTGAGTGTACTCTCAAATATGCTGAGGATTGTATTATGGCAGGTAGCAACCTGTCTAGAAATCCTGTTCACCATTATTTTCTAATAGAAAATCAGAAAACAGATATATAGATACATTCCTCCCGTAAATTTTGAGGGACGTGACTATGAATGTTATCTGATGTATTTATACTGTCTTTGCATGCTCATGCATAATTGTCTGAATTTGCTTTGTGGTTTTGCTCCCTATTCCTTTGCACACTCTCTCTCTCTCTCTTTCTCTCTCTTTGCATTTATTACTAACTTCAAGCCCTGTCTCTTGCTCACGGACTGTAGCGCTTAAAGGCTGAGCTGAATGATATGCATCCAAAGGTGGACTCTGTGCGTGACCAAGCAGTAGACTTGATGACAAACCGTGGTGATCACTGCAGGAAAGTAATAGAGCCTAAACTATCAGAGCTCAACCAGCGATTTGCCGTCATATCACAAAGAATTAAGAGTGGAAAGGTAGGAAGACTTGCTTGGAGATGCATACGTAATGGTATCTATACAAGATGCACAGTTAAAACTTCTCAGTGGTTTTTAGTGTCTTCAAAAGCTAAGATTTTAAAGGAAAATACATTAAAATCCTATGATTTTTTTTTTTTTTTGTGTCAATGTTTGAGGGTTTTTTTGGCATTATGGGACTATATTCACTACTGTACAAATAGTGATAGGTTTACATAAACAGCTAACAATTACCTAACTAACACAGAGAAATGAATATCATCTAGGAATTAAGATTCTTAATCTTCTCGAATTATTAGCCATAACCATTTTTTTGGTGTATATTTGTTTGGAGGGGCTAGTTTTCCTAAAATGTCTTTTTCTATGAGGCTGAGACTCATCAAGGTTTGATATGCATGTGTTTGTATATGTGTACTTCAACTATACTTCAATTAATTATCTCTACAATTAGTCTGTGTACTTAACTGAATCTGAATTCAATATGAATTAGGGCATTTTTATCCAAGTTGCAACTTCTGGCATGGAATGAGGGAGGACATAAGCCACTTCGTTTCTCCACTGCTTTTGCTACCTTTATTGTGGAGTGTCGTTTTGCAGATTAAAGCAGGCAACCTTGTAGGTTGGATAGCAGGAATGCATGGGTCATGATCGTATGTATTTGTGATGGCTGGTGTACTAGCACTGGAAATCAATGCACAGATGAACAATAGCAGAGAAGGAAATAAACCTTATAACTGCAGAAGCAAGGTCGCATGGTTTTCATCTGCTGTTTTGAGCTTGCACAGGGCTGAGTGCACTCTGTAACCAGCACATTCTATATACATATTTGAGTTGATTTAGTTCTCATTTGTTGAACACAGTGCACCCTATGAAAGAAAAAAATTAAAAAAGGAAGAAAGAAAAAAAAAGCGTAATGAAAGAAACTATGAAATAATATGAAGTAATTGTGTCAATACTTGCTTGAAAACAAGAAAGTCAGAGGGACTTCCCGGAAAGCTGAGGAGAAAGCCAGGGGTACAGTTTGTTTTCTTTTTTCTTCAGAATATTACTGAATCGTACACTTACAAACTGCAGAAATGAATAGTGGCATGTAATTGGCATCATTAAATTAAAAATGAATCATATTAATTTAAATGCAAGAATTGTGCAACTGTGCAAAGAAAGATCTGCATGAATACATCAGAACTTTTTATTTTTTATTTTTTTTTATTTTTTATGGCCTCTCAATTAGAGAAGCGTATTTTATTTTGGCTTTGTTTTTTTGTTTTTTTTTTTTTTCTCCAGGAAATATTAAGTATTCTCTCATAGCTTGTACAGGCAAATAAACCGCTGGGTTGTTTAAAACAAATGTACTATTTGGCTAAGAGAGGAGAAGATTACTTGTTTTGTAATACAAGCAAGTTCTAACAATTGTCTAACTGTATCATTTCATCTTTGCTAGTTAATATAAACTTTTAACTAGATGATTTCTAATCAGTTTGCTCTTCAGGAATGCAAGTACCTTCTTTAACTGAGAACAGAATTATTGGCATTATATCTTTGACCAATGTAGCATTTCTTACAGCACAACAATGAACAAGACATTTTTTTTTTTTTTCCAAAGCTGCTTCCTTACCTAGGTAGTTTTAACATAGATTTTGAGGAAAAATGATATTGTTTTATTGTGCAGGGTAGGCACCAGCCAGCAGCGTCTAATCACCTACAGTGCAACTCAGTCAGATCTCATCCCCTCAGCGGGATAGGGGATAAGAATAAGAAAATAAAAACTAAGAAAACTTGCAGATTGATAAACAGACAATTTCATAGGTGAGAGGAAAAAAGCAAGTGACACAAAGTAACTCACTATCTCCCCTAAGTACACTGATGCTCAGCCTATTTCTCATCAACATCCACTCTGGAAGTTGTACCCCACTTCTTCTTCACCCATGTGGGGTTTTTTAAATCATTTTTGTTTATTTTTTTTATTTCCTTTGTTACTTCATTTTTTCTGGAGTAAGGCATTGTAAGATATGGTATCTCTTGGCCAATTCAGGTCATCTGTCCCCTCCCAACTTTCCCAACCCCCAGCCCACTCACTGTGGTGTGGTACATTTTTGCTGTGACCTAGGAAGATTCTGTTAGGAGTTTTGTTTTGTTTTGTTTTGTTTTCCTTGCACCCATCAGTAGTATTTCAGCAGTTGCACTGTGCTTCACCTCAGTTAGTACAGAAGTATAAACTGTAGGCAGAGGATATCTAGGCAAAAACAACTCTGTTGTGTAACTTTTCTTTTCTGAATACTACTATCTGTAGTATGGAACACCTGGATTTTGCCATTCTCTTCCACAATGTTGTAAGCATCTAGGGTTGATGCATCCTTTGATGAAGTGATCTAAATTATGCAGCTACCTGTAGGCTATTTATCATGGGTTGTTTTCGCTGTATGCTGTGGGCTCACTCAAAGAAGGATAAAGATTTGTTAAAACAAATATCTGTCTTCAGAGTATAACTTACAAATGTCTGCAGCATGTCAGCCACACTCAGATTTTATCCCAGCTGTGACTGTACAGAAAAAAAATGATCTGGCATGACAGCATCTCACTATGCTTTTTACTATGTATTCCTAGCAAAATGATAGTAGTAACTACAGCAGTAACTACAGTTTTAACTGTGAGAATTTAGGAAATATTTTCCAGTACTGTAGAAAATGGACAACTAGAATATGATTGATAAAGGTTATCTGTATATAATAAAGAGGCAAAAGCTTGCTGTACTATTGCTGACTTGTATGCATTTTTATAAAGTACTAAATTGTGTGCCTTGGTTTGCCCACCTCTATAGAAGTAGATTCCTACTTCCTTTACTAATGATTTCAGATTTATGGTCTGATAAATCATTAAAAGAGAGTATACTTCATATGTTTTTTGTTTAATCATATTTAGGTAAAATTGTATACTCCATGATTGCACTGAAAAATCAATTCAAGAGGCTAGGGAGCTTTTATAATTTGTGTTCAGTCAATTCTTGCCTATTTTCAAATTATGTTTTAAAATAATGAAGATAATCAGTACAACAGAGAAGTAAATAAGAAATGGAAAATAAATTCAATGGACAATGAATAATTGTGTCCTGAGTTAATGAACTGAAGCTGTAAGTATATAATAGTGTACTGAGTTATAAATTTTTCAAGGGTTGTTTTTTTTTTTCTTTAATCGATTACTGGGATTTAAATGAGTATTTTTCTTTCCATTATCTTTTGTTGTTGTTGTTGTTGTAGCATTTGTCAGCAATTAGTAATTTTATATTCTAGTTTTATTAGTTGATTTCTCTTTTATTGATATTTAAGTACTTTTGAAGATATCTTTCAGATCATTTGCGTATAGATTACTTAGTATCTTGCTATTATTTCTACCTTAGTTGAAGTGGTTGCTAAGTTAGAAGCTGAGCTTCTTGGTGAAAATTTGTGAGCACAATAATGTTTCTTTATGAATATCTTCTATTATTATATTTCCATTAATATGTGTAAGTGTACAGAGTATTTGACATTAAAATTATCAACCTGATACAATTAAAGCATTTCCCAGTTCATCTGTAGAGCAACTGAGAAAATTTTCCAGATCTTCTGACTGTTAGTTGATGTCTAGCCTGTTTTGTATGACTGAAAAGCTTTGATCATTAACATTTTGATTACAAACTTATGTGTTATAATAAAGACCAATTGTGCTATAGAGAAAGGTAAAAAGGAAGTGTTAAAAATATAACGCAGTTATGCCTTTAGAAAGTAGACAGAAGTACAGCTAATAGTTCCAAAGTCATAAAAAGAACAAATCGGAGACCACTTCATGCTACTGAACATGTGCAGATCTATGGGGATGGATGGTACGCATTCCAGGGTCCTGAAGGAACTGGCTAATGTGGCTGCCAAGTCACCCTCCATCATATTTGAATAGTCATGGCTATCAGACAGAGGCCCTGGTCACCGGAAGGATCAAAAATTACTTCGATTTTCAAGATTGGGAGAGGAAGACCTGGGAAACTGCAGGCTGATGGGCCTCATGTCTGTGCCTAGAAAGGGAGGTGATCTGAGAAAGCTGTCATGGCTTCATCAAGGGCTGATCATGCCTGACCAATCTGTTGGGCTTTTATGATGGAGAGACAATATTGGTGAAAAAAAGAAGGGTGACTGATGATGTCTGCCTGGACTTGGTCCCACATCCCATCCTTCTCTCTAAATTGGAGAGACATGGATTTGAAGGCTGGACTGTTGGATAAGAAATAATTGGTTGGATGGTTACAGCCAGAGGGTTTTGGTCAACAAGTCTATGTCCAGGTGAAGGCCAGTCACAAGTAGTATCTGCCAGGGGTCAGCCTTGGGACTGCTGCTCTTCAGAATCGTTATCAGTGACATAGACAGGGGGACAAGTGTACTCTTAGCAAGAGAGAAAGAAGGGATTCCATCCAGAGGGACCTGGACAACAGTGAAAACTAGGCCCACATGAACCGAATGAGGTTTAACAGGGTGAAATGCAAAGTGTTGCACTTGGATCAGGATAATCGCAGATATGTCTAGAGACTGGGAGAAGAAGGTGCTCATTTGAGAGCACCTCTGTGGAGAAGGACTTGAGGGTCCTGGTGGACAAAAAGCTGGACATGAGCCAGCAGTGTGCTCCTGCGGCCCAGATGGCCAACAGAATCCTGGGCTGCATCAAAGGAGGGATGGCAGCAGTGAGAGATTGTACCTCTCTGCTCTGCTTTTGTTAGTCCTCACCTGAACTGCGCTCTTGAAACAAGCAGTTTCAGTGAAGGTTTTGTTTACTTGTTTTGTTTTTTTTTTGTTTGTTTGTTTTTCTTTAGTATGCTACATAATATTATTAATTGGATAGCTTATGCAAAGTGTAACCGTTTCTTTTCTTTTTTTTTTTTTTTTTTTTTGACGGATACTGCATAATCAATGTCAGATTTTTGCTGTTCTTTTTGACAGAACAATGATTTTAAAACAGTGAGACAATTATCCTGAAATTGTTCTCAATTGGTAGTAGAAGGTGGTTATTCATCTTGCTTGATTGTTTGATTGCTTGTTGCTATACTATTTCTGACAAATCAGGTTTAGCCAAGTATTGTCTACACTTGATTTTATGGACCCATCCTTATGATACACTGTATGGAACCTATTCTTATGTACAATTGTGAGAATATCTGTTTTTTTTATTATTATTTTTAGTTTTTAATCTTCATTCATCACAGAATATGATTATATTATTATATTTCTTACGTGAGAACTCTAGCGTAGTGTTAAATACTGTTCTTTATTTGTGTATGTAGGTAGTTGGAATTGCATAGTGATATTTTTTTCATCTTATGGAAAATATACTACTGTTTTAGTAATAGGGAGTGAAACAGATGTCTTTTCTTGTTTATGTTTCTAATAAGACTATTAAACATGTAATTTAAATAAGTAATATCTGCATTTTTCCCATTATAGCCCTTCACTCCTTTGAAAGAACTGGAGCAATTTGACTTCGATATACAAAAGTTGCTTGAACCACTGGAGGTTGAAATTCAGCAGGGGGTGAATCTGAAAGAGGAGGACTTCAATAAAGATATGGTAATTTGGTTGAAATGGAAGTTTGAGTGAAGTAGATAGGAAGATGAAAAAGACCTGAGTGAAAATGAGAAACTACCTAATTCGTGTTAGGATCTCTAGATATTACTTGGACAAAATTTTACTCTGCTAATATATTATACATTCAAAGGTTCCAAGTTAGCATTAATTAAACACTTTGCTGATAACTTTATGGTTGGTTTTATAAGGAAAACATTTTTTAGAATCATGTGAAAACAGTAAACAAATCAGAAATGTTACATACATGTTCTGTGCTAGTACCAGCAATATTACATACCAGAGTATGAATAGCAAAATCTTTATAGCATTATAAAGACCAAGAAAATTCAGAATACTGTATGTGCTTGGGCAATAAAGTAACAGAAGACATTCACTGAAGACAAATAACACATGGAGATTAGTTATTAACATATCTGATCATACCATATTGTGAATAATATTTGTGGCTGTGGTAAGTTTTATTACTTATGTTTGCTATTTGGGAATAGTAAAACAATGTATGTGTATTAAAACATAAACCCATGAATAAAATACTGCTGTGCTTTCTTCAATGTGATTTTCAGAGGAATGACACTTCTTACATAGCCAATAAAAAAAATCATATTTAGGATCCTCACTTTATGAATCCTCAGCAAGATCAGATATAAATTTCTTTAAAAGCAATATTAAGAAACAATATTGTATTTCCTTTCAGGGTATTATTCAAAGATAATCTTTCATAGCAATGATGAAAGGAATATTTTTTAATGTTTTTTTTTTTTAATACAGGAAAAGCATAAGCAATTTGAGATGATATTTACTCAAGTGATAAGTGAATTAAGTTTGATGGGGTAATGTTCCACTGCTTGAGCATATTTTTTCTGTTTATGTATGATGAATGCTCAGTGTTGTTTCAGAGATAGTCTTGAAATCTGTGGCATAGATTAACTTTCTGTGTAAAAAGTGTGTAGTGGTACAATTTTCAGTGGCAGAATACTGTTTTGTATTGTGATTATACTGTTACATGAAATGGTTAGGAATTACATTGTCTCTAGCATACTGGCAATTTCAATGACTGCTGAAACTTTTGTAGAATATTTCAGATACACCTTACTGTCTTAAAGTTAGAAATACTTTATCCTTTTGCCTTTAATGTTTTCATCCTGTTATCCTGGATACTCTGTAAAATCTGGTATCAATCATCTGTAGCTTTTCATTTGCTGTTTTACTTGCACCTTGCAAGTGTCTTCATGTGGTAAAGAAAGTAAGTAAAAGCTATTGTGTCTTCGCAACAGAACTGCAGGTAGCTTTCAGATCTTTACTTCAGCATAGGAAGTATAGGTTTATGTGTCTAAAACTCCTAGTACTTATGTGATAGTTAAATTAAATGCCCATTTTACCTGTTATTATTTTAAATCAGAGTGAAGATGACGAGAGCACAGTGAAAGAATTGCTGCAAAGGGGCGACACACTTCAGAAAAGCATCACAGATGAGAGAAAACGGGAGGAAATAAAGATAAAACAACAGCTGTTGCAGACTAAACATAATGCTCTCAAGGTATAGGAGCTACAGTAATAAGCACATGCAAATAAAACAGATTTTTCTTCATTTCAGGGCAATGTTCTGTAAAGTTAAATGAATCCTCATTACTGTTTAGAGATAAGTCATTTGAAACTATTCAGCTGTAAGCATATATTTGCTTATACACTTTTCTTGAGGCTTTGGAAAAGGCATATAAATTATGCAGTGTAAAGAACACTGTTTTGTCACAGTTTTGTTAAAACCGGGTGATTGCCAGATGGACAGTAAACAATTATTTGATTATATTACCCTTTTTTTTTTTTTTTTTTTTTAGGGAAATATTACTCTTTTTATGTTTCTCTAACAGCAGTCAAAGCTTTGAATTCTACAACTCAGAACTCAGATTCTGAGTTGTAGAACATTCTTGTAGCAATTAATAATTTGTTTCATACTTCATTAAAAAAATAAAAAATAATAAAAAAAAAATCCTGTTGATCTGTGTCAATGGAAAAAGTGACTCCAGCCTCTAAAACAGTTGTGGGGTAGATTATAATCTGTATCAGTATATCTACATCAGTAGACCTACCAACTAAACAGCTGAAAATCAAAGTCATACATCTAAATTCTATGCTGAGAGATTTAATTGAGCATGCTAACTTCACAGAGAAAAATAAAATGTGAGAACAAATAATTCTGTAGTTGAAATATCACCTTTATCACCTAAGAGGCATAGACTCAGACTATTGTAGCAGAATTTTTTATCCTTTGTGAGGATTAATTTTTCTTGGAAATTTTTGTTTAGGTCTTCTTGACACTAGAAACGCAGAATGTTTACATTTTATTATTACTCATTTTTTAGCATCATCTTTTGTTTCCTATAGATTTCATTCTAATTTTTACAATTTTGCTGTGTGTATACAGTAAAAGAATGGCTGGAATAGATTGTAGTTTTGTTCACATTATGAAGAAACTTGATGTCTGTTATGTTTGTCTTTGATCTTTCCAAGCGAAATAGAACTAATTAATGTTTTCTATGGAAGAGAAGCAAGACTGCTTTTAGACCTCTACTATTGACCAGATTTTTCCTGGCTGTTTTCCTTTTGATTTGCTCCATTAAGCATTCAACCTTGTCAAATAAAATTCAAGAAAGGTTGAAGCAAATTTGTTTGAAGATTTTTTTTTAATATAATTTATGTAAGTTATTTTTTTTAAGTTGCTTCTTAATAAGATATTGTTGTAAAAGTATTTTCTGAACTCTTCATGAATGAAGCTAAACATTTAAGTTATATTTGATAATACTTTCAAGAAAATAATGTTTTTTAATGTCCTGTTCTAGAGAAGTTTTAATACTTTCATGAAGTCTTTTATAATGGTATTTAATGAAAAGCTTTCTTTAAAAAAAAAATACACACATTTTTGCAATGAAGTGATTTTCCCTGGAATAGCAACAGAATTTTCACAAAAAAGTTGTTCACAAAACACAGGAAGCATTCTTACACCTAGCTGTGGTGTGGGCTGTGTTTCTCTCTCTCCAGTAAGTATTCTGAGGAAAAGTGCTTTGCAGGTCAAAGTATTTATATTTGTGTAAGAGTTTTAACTTCTCTGAATATTGCTGAGTGGCTCACTGGTTTTTTTTTTCAACTACCTTTAACATGAAAATTAACCTGTTAAACTGATGAAAATTCCCTGTGTTTAGATACTTCCACATTTGATTTAAATATCATTTAATTAAAAATAGTGGACCTGTGTACTTTTCCTTTTCTTCCTTCAGTGTGCACAAATGCCAGTTCATGTTTTATAAGCCTTTCATTCATATTCTAATAATATCTGCACTGTGAACAGGATTTGAGGTCTCAAAGAAGAAAAAAGGCTTTAGAGATTTCTCATCAATGGTATCAGTACAAGAGGCAGGCTGATGACCTAATGACATGGCTGGATGACATTGAGAAAAAGTTAGCCAGTCTACCAGACCACAAAGATGAGCAGAAGCTAAAGGTAATGTTTTTTGGGGGACTGCAATGATAGATCTTTTTGAGAGATAGTTTATTAATTTAAAAGATGGAAATGAAATGAATATTTTAATAGATGTAAAATAGTATTTGTTGAACAGTTTGGTTCTGATTTATGCTAGAACAAATGCTCAAAATCTGTATTCAAATTAGTACTTATTTGTTATACTATCTCTTGTACTCGTTTGTTACAATAAATGTTACATAAGTGAATTAAAAAACACTAAATAAAATCTTTTGTCAATATGGAGTGTGCAATGTATTAAGAAGCATCGAATGTTTTTTAGTAAAAATTGTAATTGATTTTATGTATCTTTGTTCCAGATGAACAAATGACTTACCGATATATGGATGGCCTCTATCTCATGTTAGCACATTCATTTTCATCCGAACATATTCATATGTCATTGTCAAAACCTGTAGATTTATTTACATACTGTCAAAGGTTTTCCTAGTTTTTTTGCCTCGTCTTTCTTTGCTTCATTCTCTGTTGAGTTTCCCACAGAGTAGAACAGGAGTAAAGTGATGTATTTAAGATTCAGATTATATATTTGTAAACTGTCCACACATTATTTGTCCTGAATATGCTGACCCTTGTTGATTAAAAAATAATAATAATAATCTACAATTGCCCATTACCATGTACAAGGAAGAATCAGGATGTGGAACCTGTTGGCCTTTGCTAACTCTCAATTTGTATTAGATTTTAATGTATCTACAGCCAGTCTCCAAGAAGGTTCCTTAATCTCAGTTATTTTTGTTTTGTTCACATCTAAGATAAGAAATAGCTGTACATTTTAACTGTAACAATAAAATTGAAATGGAAGTTCTGACAGAAGTATTTTACTAATTCTAAGTTGATTGATCTAGTTAGCTAACTGTCCTGGGCCCTGTATTGGTTTTGCTCACTAGGAGATTGGTGGAGAGTTGGAGAAGAAGAAGGAAGATCTGAATGCGGTGAACAGGCAGGCTGAACGCCTGTCTAAGGATGGGGCTGCAAAAGCAGTGGAGCCAACCCTGATACAGCTCAGCAAGCGCTGGCGAGATTTTGAGAGCAAATTTGCTCAGTTTCGAAGACTCAACTATGCACAAATTGTGAGTTGTTATTGGCAAACCCGTATGTTTGCAACTGCTACTGCTAACAGAATCCTACTAACATTGAGAGCATCAGGGTCAGTGTCAACTCTTCAGATATTACTAAGAAAAATTCTACTGTTTGCAAGGGGGAAAATTGTTATATTCTAATATAATAGTTCTCTGTTTTGATCTTAAAATTGCCCTTAAGTTAAATCAGGCAATTAAAGAAAACTCAGCAATGAAAAGCTCATGTTTATTTCTGTTGCTACATTATTTTTCCATAACATTTTCCAGTTTAAAAATGTCAGTTTGCCATGCATGCATTTTGTTCAGTAAATGTGTATATCAAAAAAGTGTTATTTTCAAACTACCCATTCCATGCCAATTTTAATTGTTTTTATTTATCCATAATACATATTTATACCTACATTAGAAAGAGATTTAAGATTTTCTTCTTGCACTTTGTATACGTAGCCTCTTCTTCAAATGCTTGAAATCCCAAAGGAGTTTCTGCAAGGAACTGTACTTTTAATTGAACAAGATGAAAACATTGTTTTCTGAGCTAACTTAATGTTTTCTTATTTTGAAGGGTTTAATAAATATAAAATATAATTATTCTTACTGACTTATAGATGCTACAGTAACTGGAAAAATAAAAAAAGTAGTAAAATGTCACTATTCCAGGTTTATGAACAAAATAGATATTGGGCAAGTTAGCCATACTGATGGTCGTGAAATAGTGCTTCTGCACTCATATGACAGTTTTTACTCATTCCTATTATGGCACTAAAGAGAAGATTGACAGCTACTTGTTCTTAGGAAGTTGTTACATTCATTGTGTTGTATACTTCAATAATCTTAAAAATGCTAGTGGAAAAGTAAGTACAGTCCTTTTATGCATTGAGTTAATGTGATCAACCTGTTTTTATTTTGAACTTTTTGACTATTAAGTTACATAATGTATGTATAAAAACAGTAATTGGGATAGCTGTGCTGTTAATGGAAACAATCAGAGGAACATTAATTTTGGTTTGTACGTTATTAAATCTTGCTCCATCTGATTCCTCTGTTCAGATTAATATGGTTTATGTTAAACTTGATGGACAAAATCAGTTGCAAACCTTATCTCTATATTGGCATGGAGCTACAGCAGGCTTCATTTTGTTTTGTAAATAAGTTTTTTGTTGTTTTTTTTTTATATAATGAATATATTTGTTCTTTTTATAAGGAAAGAATTGAATCTGCAATTTATATAAAACATACATTTTAATCTTAGTCCACACATACTGTAATAGAGGGCAAGTATATCCATTATAAATTTTACCAGCAAATTGTATTTTTCTTTAAATTATGTAGACAAATTGTTACATGTGTTTTTAATTATTCAATGAAATACAGTCACTGAGTTTTTAGGCATGCAACCATTACATGTGCTTTAATTGTTAAAATTTATTATTTATACAAAATATTTATATTTTTCTAGAGGTTAAAAGTTTTAAGTATTCTTAGATATCTCAAGCAACATTACTTAATGAAATATACTTGTGTACAGGTTAATTATGTTGTACTTTTCATTTCTCATGAAAAATAGCATTCTCTATTGACAATGACAACTGTGGTATTTATGTGAAATGTGTTAGATGTTTTAAGGAAGCTACAGAAACTGATGAGAGGTAGTGTATTTTCATGACTTGCATCAGAAAGAGGAGGAGTACAAGAAGCCTCACTACTATGTTAGTTTTGGCTTTACTGAATCAATGAAAAAAGGTGAATTTCTCAACTTTTTTTTTTTTTTTTTTTTTAATGCAGCATAAGTACCTACCTCACAGGGATGTTGTGAGGGTTAGTTAATTGTTTGTTCAAGACTTGAGAATACAGAAGAAAAATTAAAACTTGAACTATTCACTTGAACGCATGCATATACCAGCAAAAATTGCTTTCTGTTAACCACCAACTGAATAAAAACATATAATAAAGCTACAACATTGAATTTATTTTTAAAGCAAAAGAAGTAGAAGTTTTCTGCATTTTTCATTTTCAATTAATGTGTACACAATTACAGATATACCAGAATTGAAAGTTGTTAAAAAGCAACGAGGATTTATTTGTACTGTATATCTTGCAATACATTATGATTAATTGAATAAACATAGCAAGATGCTGCCTCCAAATCTGTGGCTTAATGACAGAATTGCATTTCTTACTTTGTTGGAGCTAATATAATTCTGATATCAAAGTTTGAAATAGGAACGATCATTTTTACCCTTATCCAAGTTTTCCCTAAATTTGGGAGGGAAGATTTATGAAAAGGATATACAAACACCTAAGAATTGATTCTTTCTGACGTGGTAGATTCTCATAAAATTGTGATTCTCTCATAGATGCACAGTAAGCATGGTAGGCAACAGGCTGACAAATAAGTGTGTGTGTATATATATATATATATCTGTCACCAGTTTTGTTAATAGGTATGATGTAGCTGAGAGCATAACTTCATAGGTGAAGCATAGCTATCTACCACTACACAAAAAAAAATATATATTTTTTATGTTACCTCAAACACTACATGTTCTTTATGCCAACTCAAGACATAATTTAATTTAGTGTAACTCAATTTGGTCATGTGAAAGAGTGGTGAGTCATTCCTTAAAGAAAAAGCAGGCTGTATCTCAGTAACTGAGTATGTAAGATATGATAATAAATAAAGCTGTACCAAATGATGCTGTAAATTTCCATAGTTCATTTTATCTTTAGCATATTCTTAGGATAAAAGGAATGCTTTTCCTGTGATTTAGTAACAACTGTCAAAATTATATACCTACAAGCAAAAAAGTAGACTAACATAACAAGTCATATCATTAATTTTATTGGTGAAACAAACAAAAAATTCTATTGGAACTTATGGTTGTTTTATTTCTGAAATATTTTGGCCTGGATTTTTGCCATACTGGGAAAAATAATGAAGTTGATCTAAAGTTAAACATCAGGAGAATCTTTTTCATACCTCATACCAGTTAAACAGTGTGGTGAACAAGAATGAATAAGGAAAATAACTATGCAAAATATGCATTTATTTATACAAGGTAAGTGGTTTAGACAGAGTAGTTCAAAGCAATTAGCCGTGACATAAGTCAAATACCTCTTACTTCCTATGAAACAAATACTATAAGCTTCGTTTTCAAAACAGAATACTTCTGTTAAAGATTCTGTGAAGCATTCAGAAATTTAAATTTATTTTCTCCTAATTGGGTAATTGTTTCGGGTGAGGGAGTATGTGATAAACTTCTGGAACCAGATTAAGGACTGATCAAATTTACTTTACATCTGAAATTCAAGAGTCGGTTTAAATTCATACTTTTAAGGCCATCTTCCAATTTTCAGTTAGTATTTCTCTATTGCGCTCCATTAACTTTATTTAATGAAATCTAAACTTGTTTTTACTGATAAAATATGTTTACCTATAAATATATTTTCTAAAATATAAAATAAAACATTCACTGAAATAAATCTATCACAGTTGGGTAAACACAAGTCTTGTGTCCTAATTATATATCTGCATCTATATAATGTGAATACTTCAATGCTCTTTTGCTATCATTGTTTTAGGTCATTATTTTCAACAGTTATCACAACCAGCACCACTAGAATAAAATGAGTATTTTCTCTTATATTTTATTTTTTTTTAAGTAAATGAACTAGTAGTGGTTGCCAAATGTTGAAACAAGGTAATTCATCTTTATTGCCGTGAAGAGTAGAGGAGAGGATGAAGTAATGAAAGAAAAGACATTAGAAAAGCAAAACAGGAAAATACTGGGCAAGAGAACTGTGTAGAGATGGATTGGAATACAGTCTGTTTAACCTGTGTGCATTGTGTCACTTAAGGACAGGACAGAGCTGATCCAGTGATGCCATTTAACTTCTGTGATATTAACAGAGGCAGCTGTTTAACTGAGGCAGCTTTACACAGTACAGTCAAACACAGACCTCTTTTGGCTGTGACTCTAGAGTAGTGAGAATGAATGAGAATCTTTGGGAAGAAAATCACAACTGAGTGTCTACATCAGCTTTTTAGCATCCATCGAACAGGAAGTTTGTTAACATAAATACCAGAAAATTCATTCCAAGTAATTTATTTCTATTTCAAATACTTTTGGTTTTGTGTCTAATTTAGGATTATGGCAAGAAAGCTAAAGGAAATACACTGAATATACACACTGGATGTAGCTGAAAAGGAGCTGTTTTTAAAGATGTATTTTAAAATACACTTTGCCTCCTCTGTATCTAAGAGAAATGCATGGAGTGTTGTAATTTAAGGGAAGAGTATTGATAGTCTTCTGTAAGAGGTGAAAAAGCCTGATACAGTATTTTGAGTTCTTTCTTCTAAAGTGTGTTTCTCTTCTCTCTTATTGGCTTATTAATTTCATTGAGTATATTCACAGCTAATCTTTAATATTTTATTAGAATGAATTTTAAAACAAATTTTCTTGTAGATAACAGAACTTTACAGAAAACCTTTTTGTCTGCCTTTTTTCATCATCTATTGCAATCTTTAATGAAGCAACCTGAATTATATCCCTAGTTTGAAAGTGAGGCTCAGCACTTCTAACTCATCACATAGGAATGAATTGCCCTGCTGCAAACAGGACTGAGGCTGGCTTAGGATCTCATCTTTAAATTACATGAAGTGGTCATCAGAATATAGTCTTAAACGTGGCACAGGCTTGTCTTATTGTTCTCTGTATGGTGAGGGTGGAAACAAGGCTGCCATCCTTTGGTTAAGGAAACCTGAGACAACCCATAGTCAATACTGGCTGACAGTCAATTTCTAAATGAATTAGTGAATTTAAATCTCAAGTAGATTGTATTTTAACATATCTGTGATTTATTTAACATCAGTTGTTTTCTTGGTGGTCAATCAGAAGAGTAAAAGATTAAATTCATGACAGTTCTAATGCTTCATGCTATGTGACCAGGGTGTTTCTGCCATCTTAATAAATCATCATCTAAGTGAGCTAATGTTGACCAAAGCCTTATCAAGGAGTATTTCCCTCCAACATAACATATAGAAAGTCATTCTGTCACTGTTGCTTCTCTATACTTTACATAGTTTTGAAATTCTATTTTGAGTAAAAACAATTTGAAATTCCTTCCATTCTTTGGTGTAGTTTCTGTTCAGCGAGAGAGTTTCTTTTTTTAATGATGATTTAACAGAATCCACAGATGCTTACAATGGCCTATCATGGTTACAAGGATATATGACTATGTAAAAGAATTTAATCTCTTAAAGTGTAAATTAAATACTTCCTTAAGTATGTAATTTCCTTGATAATGTATGGACTTCTGCAGCTGTGAAAAATATTACAAGGCAAGTGCAAGAAATGGCTAACAGCTCTATGGCCACATTTATTCTATCAATAGTGTATGAAAACTTTAAAATCCATCCTGTTTGCTGGAGGGTGAGACATATAATTCGATTCAAAATGTGTTTTCAAGGTAATCCCATAAAACATTCTAAATATATATCTTTAATATCTACTTTAAAGCAAGTCAAGAATGTATATTATACAGTTTTCTGGTTTTTATTATTATTATTATTATCATTTTCCATTACAAAATATAACACAAATGCATAAGCTTTTGCTTATTTACTGACTTGTATTACTTAGATGCTGACTCCTGTGGACAGAGGTGTGCATGAAAAGGGTAGGGATTATAAAATGCTTCTACCATGATATGTAATTTTGCTTGTCAGTTATGAACTACTGCAATTACTGGATTGAGATTATCAATCTTTTATCAGAAATAATTATTATACTTGCATAATTTATTTACTTAGGGCATAGTAATGTCAGATTTTATCTTTATTCATGTGTAGTAACATTACAGATATGATACAAGATACACAGTACTCCATTTTCTTGTATATTCTCAAAGAGCTGGTTTATGTCATACAGAATAAAATGTATTTTAATTTTATGTCCTAGTTCCATCACATTTGAAATTGATTTACTTAGTGAATGGATACTGATGGAAGTTGTTAGGATTAAAAATCAAAACCAGGACTGCACTCAGAATATGCTAGAATTTCCACTTTGTGCTAGTCCTGAGTCGCTTCTTTGTGTAAATGATAGGAGATATTTAGTAAGGAGCAAACGTAAATTTTCACATAAGCTACGTCTGAGTTTAGTATGCAGCAGTACCTCAGCCTGAGGCAAGTTCAGATCTGGACAAAGTTACGTAAGTCTGAATAAAATAAAATCCCTGTTAAGCAGCTGGACAGGGAAAGGGGATTGCAAAAACCATTTACCTTCTCATCCAGGCTATTTTACATCTTGTAGGCTCTGAAGGCCTCAGGGAGTGCAGAATCTGGAGGACTGACTGTAGCATCAGAATGCCTTGATGTAGTTTTTAAGTTATATATTTAGGTCCTTGGTTAAAAAAAAAAAAAAGAAAAAAAAAATATATGTATGTATATACTTCCCCCCCCCCTCCCAGAGTTACAACTATGAATACCATATATACATATAATTGGGTTAAATGTTTGAAGTTAATCATTCTAACTTTTCTCTCTCTTTTTCATCTTAATGTGAAAATAATACATTCAAAGAAAGAAAAAGAAATAGTGACAGAATGAACAATTAAGTCTTTGAACCAAGCAACTACAGGTATTTATCCAAGCCACCATACAAAGCATATCAAGAAGTAACATGACTACCAGTCTTCTGGGGAGATGTCTCACAACTGATGTTTAAAAGAACAGGAATGGGGCTTTTCTCATGGAGAAAAGCTCTGCAACTCATTCAAGATCTGAAGTCAGAAATAAGACAGTAAGATTGCACTGGTCTGTGTCTGTTAATTTATGGCTTTCAAAATTAAATCCTGCAAATTTTTACTGCTATTCCTAGTATTTTCTTTTTTTTCAAATTAATACTATTGTGAAGAATAGGTTCATCTTTAATAGTTTTCTTTTAAACTGTAGCTCATAGAATAAAAGCCATTAATGCAGCATTTCTTAGCCAGTATGCATGCTTGAGTAGTGAAGTTTCATGAAGATCTAAAGCACTCTCTGTCCAAGAACAAATTTCTATTTTAACAGAATATTAACTGATTGAAGTGAGGAGTGGGCAAAATGATGCCTAGTTACTGTACTGATATATTTCTGATATCAGTCTAAAAGTTCAGATTTGGAGTTCTTGACTCTGCTTTGCTTTGACTTGTGTTCTGTACAAAAGAAGATTCCAAAGGAATTATTTTTGCTATAAACAGTATTTTTTTTCCAAAATGAAATTCTGTCACACTGCAATGTTGGAGTGTCAATGAAGAGTTGATTTGCCCTAATGTTGAAATTCCTTCATCTGAGTTCAGTTCATTGAGGGATGTCATTCTAAAGTAATGGAATCCATTTTAAGTCTGAGTCACTGGCTAAGTCAGATACAGTCATTAAAATACACATTTTATGCTTTCCAGTGTGCAGGCCTATGTGGACCACAATCATGAACAGAAAAATCACTTGAGAAAATAATTGTTATAATCGTACTTAAAAATGTGATTCTTACTATATATATATATTTAATACATTTTAATGCTGCCTTGTGTTTTTTAAGACCTTTCCTTTATGGAATTACATAAGAACTTTTTACATTTGTAATCCTGTAGTGAGGATTAAAGTTTCTCTGTAATTTAAAGAAATACTTCTGCTTGTACTGATAGATAACTTGTGATTGAATAGGGGCATTAAATCTTACAATAACAATTCCTCATTCTTTGCATCACTTTGATCTACTTTTTAAATATATACAATCAGTTAAGATGTGCTAGCAATAGTGAAGATACAGAATTTATCTTTCTGAACGTTAGCTGACATTGTCTCTCACAGTCGGCTTTGGAAAATATATAAAAAGTATATAAAAGTATATAGTAAAAGTATATAAAAAAGTATATAGGAGTATATAAAACTTTTTTACATAATAAGTATGTTCTTGAAAGTGATGTTATTGATCTCTGACAGCCCTTGATCAGGCTTGTGCATTTTTAATTATTTGTCCAGTGTTCTGGTGCTTACTATGGGCTAACAAATCTCATGTACTTTGCAATATGATATAGACAGCAATCTGCTTCATATTTTCATATTAGCACATTATTCCACAGAGATGACAGATTTTATGATCTTATATTGTCTTGCAGCTACTTGTAAAGGTTACTTTCTCAAGCATTAGTTGACTTCAGAGGGAAGCACGTGTTTTATTGTGTTTTCCTTAACTTCTCTTCAGGATGCTGCAAGTAGTGTCATGGTACAGTAGTTTGTTGCTTCACTCTTCCTGCATATTCGGTTTACATGAAGTTATTAACTTAAAACCTCAGTGTGTTCAACTTGCTATTAGTTCAGATGTCTATAGTAACAAGACACCAAAAACAGAACAGTTGTCAAGGTCAACGCAAAATAGGTGGGGGTTTTGGGGCTGTAGACTCTTGCAGTGATATTGAGAACATTCCATTTGCAGTAGGAAAGGAAATGCATATACCAAGATAGGTGAAATATAGATAGATGGATAGACAGATAGTTTCATATACACATATGTGTGCTTTTACTGTAAATAAATAAATAAACACCATCCTCCAAGGCTATAGCTTACTGTGACAGTACTAGATGATACTGTTGTAGAGGGCGGGAATAATAATTTCAGATACTTCTTTTGTGGGACAACTTTTAGGCAAAACTGCATTACTTCTGTTTTGTGTACTGGTCTTCTCTCTGAGGCGGAATCTGTGGAGGTATTCCTTTTCTTTGTATTGTACCTGGTAGAACTTAGCTGTTTATTTTTTACATGTATGTAGAATCGTGTTTATGAACAGATTCTATCACTTAATTTAAAATGTGCAATTAGAGGGAGGAAAATCCAGCTTATGCTATTGCTAATGGCATTTGCTTAAAAGGAATTCATGAAATTTTAGGCTTGAACCAAAAATAGCTTTTTCAGAGAAAAAAAAAAAATACACATCTATATATCACTGGCAATTGAGTAAAAATATAAAATAAATTAATATCAATTAAAAATATTTTACAAAAATACTGCTAGAAAACAGCCATTTATACCACCATTTCCCCCATCACTTTTTGTATTATACATTACATTGTTTTATATATAAATAGATGATTTCTCTTTTCATATTTTCATGTATTTTCAAATAGTTATCTAATATTTTTTGCCACTTTATTCAAAGAAGTGCATTAAAAATAATTCTTAAAAAATTAAAAAACTTTAATGTTCTTATTCTTTCTTACTTCTAATTTTTTTAAATTCTTAACTTTTCTTCTCATGAACCATTTTTCCATTGGTAATGACACATATGTTTGTTGAATTGGTATTATTTCTAAAAGCTGACAGTGGCCTCTTGTACTTCGACTTTTCTTCTTATGATGTTAGTATATTATTCACTTGCAGCTGTACATTTCTGTTAAAGATGCTTGCCCAGAAAATAGTGAGGGACTGTGCTCATTTTATCTTCATGATAATTTCCAGCAACCAATAGAAGAAACAAAACAAAAATCCCTTTCTTTGCTGATTAAAATTATCAATTTTTGGTATGCCGATTCTCCGTTTCTTAGTGCAAGCTGCCATCTTCTGCTTTAGACCCTGTTATACTACTATCAGTGAAGGCAAGATAGAATGAAATAAGTTCATACAATTCCTTGAAAAACCCTATTTTGCAGATTTGTTTGGATTTTGGATTGCATTTGGATTGCTGCTCTTCTTTAGAATAAAGTATGAAATAATATTGTCAAATATGAAGGGAGGTTGTTGTAGACTTCTTTCATGTAATTCATCTATGTATTTATCTGGTTGTAATCACTGACAGTTTAACTTGCAAAGTGAACATCAGTGGCTCAGTTGAACTAGAAATCTCCCAAGTCATGCTTGCTGTAGAACTATAGCAGTAATTGTCTAGCTGTGAGAAACAACAATGCTAAGTTTTCTATAAAGCGAATTACGAAATTGTGATTGTATGCAGATCACAAGCATTGATGGGAGTTAAATATTACACATACTATGAGGGATGAGTAAAGCATATAGATTACACCAAGTTTAGCTCTGTCTTCAAATTTTAATAAATTTTACCTTGAAGAGTATTCTGTCACTCATTTGTAGAAAATGGATGGATATTTTGGCATTACTATTAATAATTAGGTACAGTAATCTGTAAAGTGATCACACATCAAATTTCTATTTGATTTTTGTCTGATTTCAGGAATATTTTAGAGCAAGAAGCCACATTTCATCTAAGAATTGTTATGTGTATACATAGTAGACTTAATTCAGGTTAGAAAAGTAGATAAATTTAGTGTCAGAATTTCATTATCTTTTGTGTGTCATTTTACACGTTCCTGTAACCTTAGTGAGTATAACCTTGCACACATTACTTGAATATCAATAATACGTCTTCTCTGTCAAAAAAGGAAAAGCTGTTAAATTGTTGTTTCACGAAGATCTAGTTCTTCATTGTACATAGAAGTGTCTCAGCACAGTCTTGAGGAACAGAAATATATTGCTACATGGCTCAGTGGCTTATTGAGAATCTCCCTTTATCTAATCAACGTGGGCAGCTTTTTCCTTTGGGTTAACTGGGCTAAACTGTTTTTTTTGCAGAGTTTGATTCATGAAACATATGGGGGGAGAGGGCCACTTTTTTTAGCAATTCATTTTACATAATAAAAATTATAGTAGTGATATGATGACAGTTAGAGTTTTCCATGTTAGCAGATGTCCTAAGAAAGTCATTTTGTTAGAAAAGTATAAGCAGAGCAATTAAATTTTCATAGAAAATACAGCAGAATAATACAGATCTAGAGAAAACTTCATTAAGTTTATTTGTAATATGTATACACCTTCTTGAATGCGTGTATGCATATTTTAATACTTTTTTAAGGAAAATTGAAGAACCAAATGGCTAAGACTAGTAACAGAGGGGAGAAATTAGGAAAAGATGGATTTGGAAAATAGATCCATTAAAATGAGACACGTTGCTGAGGTAGTGTGTGGGAAATAGTGTTTGATTTTGTTTTCCTTTACTAATGACTGTTCTTTCCAGTACCATGGATGTATTGTCTTTCACAGACGCTCCTCCAAAATCCATGATTATCCACATTAGGACTGAAGCATCTAAGTAATGTGATTTTTGGTTGTTTACCAACAATTGCTTGTAACATTTCTTTGAGATCTTCAATAAGCAAAGTTTGCATTTTTGAGAAGACAAGGACCAAGCTCAGTGGATCTGGGGTCCCATAGTAGGAATCCTATGTGCTGTGATATAATAAACAAATAGTGTTTTATGCTTATCAAATAAGAGTTTCTGTGTATATTTCTAACTGACATACAGGTGAACTTCTATTTGGAGTTTAGTTAAATGAAGCTCCAAGCAAACTTTTATTGTTTTTTTTTTTTTTTTTTTTTTTTTTTTTTTTTGTGGTCTACAAAAAACATCAAATCAGAAGTACAGACTATTTATATTTGTAAGTGTTGCTATTTTGACACCTACAATATCGATATCTTTTCAAAAGCTTTGGATCAACACTCTGCTTTCTTCAAAGCAAAATACTCTGGGCTATCCCTTCACTTGGTGTATGCATGTGCTTTCGGAATAGCGTGTTTAGTTCATATTTGTCCAAATTACCAGCAGTACACCTCTTTAGAGAAAAGAGATGTATTGATGGGACTTCCTTTCTGAATTTTATCAGTGAAAGACCATTCAAATAATGAAATTCCAAATTATACTTTTGATGTTGAAGAAAGAGGATTTAGTATGTTACTGTAAATACTGAGTTGACCTAGTTGTTTTATGTTGCATGTAATTTAAGAAATTGTATCTATAAGGCAAGGTATTATTTTATTTTATGTCTTGAAATGTCAGTATTTTGGGCTTTGCGTGCACGGAATTTCTGTAAAGAAGGACAGATTCTTACAGATAAAATAGTTTAAGATGAAATTGTTAGCACTGAAATCTGAAGAATACCATAATCTCAAATACTTTTGTATTCCCTATCTCCATTTCATCAGAAAAAGAGCAAGAGAAAAAAAGTTTGTATATTTCAATTTTAGTGCCTGCCATTTCAGACAAATTAGTGTAATGTGAGTGATCTGTGTAAAAGAAATCAAATACTTCCTGCTTTTGTCCTTGTAAATTATTTTTAATTGGTTCTAGGTCATGAACTTGAAATTGCAATAAATTATATGTTTGTGTAGAGGTGAGAAACTAAAGGAAACTTTCTGTTATATATCTATACTAGCAAACAGTTCATGAAGATACAACTTTTGTGATGACTGAAAGTATGACTGTGGAAACCACTTATGTGCCTTCTACATACCTGGCAGAGATCCTTCAGCTTCTGCAAGCCTTGTCTGAAGTAGAGGAACGCCTTAACTCTCCCGTTCTGCAGGCTAAGGACTGTGAGGATCTCTTGAAACAAGAAGAATGTCTCAAGGTAAGATGGAAAGTTTTCTTTGTAATACTATACTTATATGATTTTGGGGCTGCTTTTTATTGGCAGCCTGTGCTCACTCTCACGCATCTTTTTATAAGTACTCTGTTGTTTGAGCATATATGGATGGTTACATATGAAGACACATTGCTATGAAATGTAAGAGCTGATAGGTTCATTTGTTTTTATCACCTGGATATGTAATAATAGCAAAAGCCTAAAGGTATCAGCAAAGTGGATCCCTGAGTGGAACAGCGGGAGAAAGGATGAGAGAGGCAGTTCTGCATTTAAAATTGCAAAATCATGGTTAAAGTTTGCTTTGCGTGATTTTATTTTGAAGGAATTAGTAAGTACTTTACGTCTGTCCGTACGTGATCTTGGACAGCTTTATAGTAGTTGTTCCATTGCATATTGGACTATGTAAGCTCACAGTCTGATTGGAGTTATATTCTATGCAACTGTTGCAGTTTAACTATATAGAAAATGCTGTCCAATACGTAGCTAATGTACTTAGAAAAGTCTACTTCAGAATGGTTAATGTAGCTTTAAATATTATGGTCCAGTTTCTTCATTGCTTATAACAGTGAAATTCCTTGAAATTGGAGGATTTTTTCAATATAGAATGATTTAATAAGAATGAGATTAAAGTTGTTAGGTTAAGTAGGTGAATGAGTTATTTGCTTCTGCAGAATAGTGTTTGTGAGTAAAGCCTTGTAAAAATTCACACTTAACTGCTTTATATAATTACAACAATTTCATATTGCCAGCCAGCATGAAGACCACATTTCCAATATTTCTGTGACCATTTTGGGGGAAGTAAATCTTTTAACCATAAGGAACTTTAGACGAAAGAAACTAGAATTTGTGCACAGTCATTCAGATGAAATAAGCTTTGTGGGAGAATCAAAATAGGGGCTCTGGCAGGGAGATCTGAAGTGCCTCCAGTAGGAGCTCATTTATAGCTCTTGTATCGATATCTTCATATATACACATTAGGTATCTGTGTGTGTTTGTGTGTATATATAAAAATAAAGACATACATATGCTTATTAGCTCTTAACAATTAACATTTTATGTTTCCTAGCAGTATAGTTTGTCCAGGGATGCGCAAGAGTAAAGTATTGGAGTAATAGAATGACTGGCAATATGTCTGTGTAGAGAAACAACAGATCACTCCTTTTCCTCTTGTGATTTAGTACCAGTAGGTTAAAGGGGTTCACAGTTTTTGACAATACTAAGTTAATTTCCAGATCATGCAATATGCTAATATTATTGTCATTCGTCATTTTAAACAATCGCTCTTGACAGAATGACTCTTATCCACAAGACGGAAAAAAAAATAGAACATGTAAATCATAGCTAAAGAACTACTTGGTCCATGTCTGTAAACTCATTATATTCGTTACTAGATGGGCTGGAAATACAGTGACCTATATCAAGTAGTTTACTAGCAGTTGACTCCCTATTGACGTTTGGACCATCTTTATCTGGTTTACATGCACAACTAATCTGTTCTTCACCCACGTATGTTTGCTGCTATTAGAGTTGACACCAACTTTAATAATATTGATCACTGAGGTTAGAAGTAAGTATTGCCATAGGTTTAATTTAACTGAGCTATTAAATTGTTACGAGATGCATTTGTGGGCACATTTCCATCTTCCAAATAAATCTCTCAAAAGAGGTAAATGGATCTTACACATTTGTGGGTTTTTGGAAGGGTACAGTTTTGATCTGAGTCTGCTTAATGAATATTTATTTCCAAGTAAAAGCATTCATCATTGTCATTATCCTGCAGTAAAAATAGAAAAGTAGTGCATAAATGGTTCAGCAGCTGGTTGGGAAAGGTTTGAAATTAAATTGTGGTTGATTTTTATCCCTGGCAGATTTGCATGAATCAAATTACAAAGCAATCATGAATAGCTCTGTGTTTTAAAACTGAGTTTGTAAGGTTTCTTTCACTCCCATTCATAAATGATCCATTTTAATTAATGCTTAGAAGGAAAAATAAGTTTATGTATAGGAATCTTTCAGAATTAACCACTTTGAAGATTTTTCTCCAAAGTAAATATGTATATTAACACTTAAATATGATTGCTTGTAATCAATCTAGTTAATCCTGTGATCCAACATGATAAATATCGAATACAAATCCAAAAAAAAAAAGCTTTTATTTATTGCAAATACAATTCTAACACTCACTTTTTATATCAAAGGGATGTAAAATAACAAAATATGAATATGTGTAGCCAAAATCGTATTACTTCTAATATTTAGTAAATTGTAATGATTTTTTTATTATTATTTTTATTTTTTTTTAATTTTTGGCACATTTAGTAAGTTCACAGCGACCAGCTTCTAGGAACATTCTCTTTGTTAAAAGTTTGAGTAAGTGGCAGAAACAGAGAAACCAGGTCTTTCTATCTCCTGAAGTCAGGGATTGCAATATTTCTATTACCCTATTAAAAGCTCTGTTACGTATGTCCAAATACATACATACATACTTGCTCACCACT
>VXAB01011181.1:284577-323798 GCA_013399175.1 Odontophorus gujanensis
GGTTGGGAAAGGTTTGAAATTAAATTGTGGTTGATTTTTATCCCTGGCAGATTTGCATGAATCAAATTACAAAGCAATCATGAATAGCTCTGTGTTTTAAAACTGAGTTTGTAAGGTTTCTTTCACTCCCATTCATAAATGATCCATTTTAATTAATGCTTAGAAGGAAAAATAAGTTTATGTAT
The DNA here is from genome assembly GCA_013399175.1 of Odontophorus gujanensis. Lineage (NCBI taxonomy): Eukaryota > Metazoa > Chordata > Aves > Galliformes > Odontophoridae > Odontophorus > Odontophorus gujanensis. Next base: position 284,763 of record VXAB01011181.1, read on the forward strand.
AGGAATCTTTCAGAATTAACCACTTTGAAGATTTTTCTCCAAAGTAAATATGTATATTAACACTTAAATATGATTGCTTGTAATCAATCTAGTTAATCCTGTGATCCAACATGATAAATATCGAATACAAATCCAAAAAAAAAAAGCTTTTATTTATTGCAAATACAATTCTAACACTCACTTTTTATATCAAAGGGATGTAAAATAACAAAATATGAATATGTGTAGCCAAAATCGTATTACTTCTAATATTTAGTAAATTGTAATGATTTTTTTATTATTATTTTTATTTTTTTTTAATTTTTGGCACATTTAGTAAGTTCACAGCGACCAGCTTCTAGGAACATTCTCTTTGTTAAAAGTTTGAGTAAGTGGCAGAAACAGAGAAACCAGGTCTTTCTATCTCCTGAAGTCAGGGATTGCAATATTTCTATTACCCTATTAAAAGCTCTGTTACGTATGTCCAAATACATACATACATACTTGCTCACCACTTTATTTGCACTGTTTAAAAAACACTTTGAATATTACAGTTCTGTCAGAGATGGAGCTCCACCTGATCATATGGAAAATCATAATTCATAGATTGAAGAATTAAGTTGGATTTAATGAGATGCTCTCAATAGGGCAGATGTTGTTAAAAGTAGAAACATTATATGTGTATATATTATATGTTGCTCCTATTGCGCAAGTGGTTCCCTATGTGGTGGTTATCTCATTTTAGCTACATGTCTTGTTGAAGCTACAGTTTATTTAGTATGATACAAGTGTTCTGAAATAAATTTATCAGCTTGAGAGTCAAAGTTAAGACATGTTTCTGCTTATGAGTACATAGCAAAAGTGTCTAACATGGTGATAACATGAAACTGCCTATTACAAATTTCGGTCATTATATTTGCATTTATAGCTGTATGTGAGAAATTGTTTAGTAGACTTTCATGTTAAGAATTGCTGTTATAGTCTCAGTGTAGTCATGCCTAGTCATCAAAAAAATTTCATAGGCTGTAAAATCCAAACTTATTTTCTGAGGCTACATACTCTACAAAGCTAATGCTGCAAATTTTCAGTAAAGCATGTATTAATCAGGCTGATTTTTTTGTTGTTGTTGTTGTTGCTGCTTTTTTGTTAAACCTTCTTAATTTTAGCAGCAACATTGTAAAATGATTCTACATTTAGCTATAATATTTTTTCAATTATATAATAGTTTTAATATGGAAAGCCATCTGGTTATTTGAGAAAGAGGCTTCTTACATACGTAACTCCTTGCATAATCATTCTAATAGTTCTTCTAGTTAATTCTCTTGTGTATTTCCAGTCAGTTCTTTACTTACATGTACTTACATCTACTTTCTTAAATATAGATATGCTGATATTTATAAATAGTTTTATATGCTTTTGCCTTTCTGCGGAGTTATTACCTTTAATCTACTGACAGACTGTTTTTGCACAGATTTCTAAAGTGGCTTATTTGGTATCTACAGAGTATTTACTTTATACTGGAATACCTCCGTAATCTCCTTTCAGTATGGTTTATTCAAGTAATAATATCCATATCAAATATTGTAAATTGTAGTATATACAGATTTTAAAATTGGAAGTAATTCCTGTAATTTTTCTAGTTATTCTTGACTACTAACAACTGTTATGTTAATGGTTTTGGTGTTAGTACAAAAATGCGATGAATTATAAGAAATCTACAACTTGTATGATTTTAAAGCTTTGTCTTCACCTGTCAGATGAAGGCAAATTCTGAGTTGTGAAAATGAGCTAGATTTCAAGTCCTTGGCACTCATAATTCTGTTTTTGAGTGCAGTAAAATGGATCATTCCCCAAAGGCTACTGTCACTTCAGTTGCTAATGCTTTTTTACATAATCTTTTTTTCTTANGCTACATACTCTACAAAGCTAATGCTGCAAATTTTCAGTAAAGCATGTATTAATCAGGCTTATTTTTTTGTTGTTGTTGTTGCTGCTTTTTTGTTAAACCTTCTTAATTTTAGCAGCAACATTGTAAAATGATTCTACATTTAGCTATAATATTTTTTCAATTATATAATAGTTTTAATATGGAAAGCCATCTGGTTATTTGAGAAAGAGGCTTCTTACATACGTAACTCCTTGCATAATCATTCTAATAGTTCTTCTAGTTAATTCTCTTGTGTATTTCCAGTCAGTTCTTTACTTACATGTACTTACATCTACTTTCTTAAATATAGATATGATGATATTTATAAATAGTTTTATATGCTTTTGCCTTTCTGCGGAGTTATTACCTTTAATCTACTGACAGACTGTTTTTGCACAGATTTCTAAAGTGGCTTATTTGGTATCTACAGAGTATTTACTTTATACTGGAATACCTCCGTAATCTCCTTTCAGTATGGTTTATTCAAGTAATAATATCCATATCAAATATTGTAAATTGTAGTATATACAGATTTTAAAATTGGAAGTAATTCCTGTAATTTTTCTAGTTATTCTTGACTACTAACAACTGTTATGTTAATGGTTTTGGTGTTAGTACAAAAATGCGATGAATTATAAGAAATCTACAACTTGTATGATTTTAAAGCTTTGTCTTCACCTGTCAGATGAAGGCAAATTCTGAGTTGTGAAAATGAGCTAGATTTCAAGTCCTTGGCACTCATAATTCTGTTTTTGAGTGCAGTAAAATGGATCATTCCCCAAAGGCTACTGTCACTTCAGTTGCTAATGCTTTTTTACATAATCTTTTTTTCTTAAAAATTAAAGCTTTGTGCATATCTGTTAACCATGTTACAAAGTCTCCAAAGGCATTTTTTTTATAACTGTTTGGGCCTATTCTCTTGAACATGAATGATAGATAGTGTGAATATGTGAAATACTTAGATTTGTACAGGCACAAATATACATTATCTCATTTCTTCAGTCTCATGCCATTCAGTTGTGGGTTTATTTTACTGAAGGTCAGATGTATTATCTTTATTTGTCTGTAACAGTTCTACTCCAAACAAAAGAAGAAATCTGCCTAACAAATCGGAAATTACATGCTTCTCTATAGGCTACTTGTTCTGAACATTTAGGGATTTAACACTTATCAATTCTAAAGTGCATAAATGCTGTTTCATTTGTATAGTTTTCAATAAATGGATTTATTCCATTTTAGGGAATATGGATTGTTGGAAAAAAAAAAAAAAAAAAAAAAAAAACAAAAAAAAAAAAGCCAACACGGCATTGCTTCACAAGTTTAACCAAAAAGTATCACTTAATATACTGTTAGTAAGTATAATTTCCTACAGCCATTAAATTTGGCACATAAACAGCACAAAAATGAATATGCTTTTTACCATCACAATGAAATCAATGCCCAATTTTAAGATCTCCTCCACCAAATCACTGTTTTCATAATAACATAGATCAGTACCTTGCAGGTTACAAAGATTTACTCTTTCTGAGTTGTGGAGTAGAGGGAGGTGAAAGGTCAGGACATGTAAATAGTGACATTCTCCAACTTCACCACATCTTCAATATGTGGAATCTTAAACTTTTTTTTTCCAAATGTTTACTTAGAACATTATTTTATAAATATTCATATTTGACTAGAGAAATATTTATCGTAATGTGAGCCTGACAGGTGAGCTTATGCATCTTCTTCCTGGAAGAAAATCAGAACAGTACTAAACTGTGCCTGTTTGGATGGTAGACTGAAATGTATTGTGAAATACTCAGTCAGAGGGTTTCATTGGCTCGTAAAGATGGATTTACAAGGAGAAAGTCTCTGCTAATGACTTTTGTTGCATTTAAAGCTTTTCTGGTGAAGTCAGCACGTGGTTTATGACAATATTTTTGCTAAGCATTGGGTTTTCCAGCAAATTCAGTTATTCAAACGATTCTGAAGGATTTAACATAAGAAGCTCAATCCTGCCTCCTTCACAAAATAGAGATGCACAGTATATTTACATATTGCTTTATAGAGAAAATAAGAAAATCTGCATAATTCAATCATAGAACAGAATGGATTAGTAGTTGCATGATTAGTGCCTATAGACTAAGTACAAAAACTTAAATTCCTTCACATATTTTAAAGATTTCAAGGCCCAAAGGAAATACAGTGGGTTTTTTTGTTTGTTTTCTTTTGTTTTGTTTTTTGACAGACTACGTTGTGCAGTTAGGTAGAGTTACTGTTAAATATTTTGTATTTCTCTAAAGCATGAACTGAGGATTGCCAGGCATAAAGGACTAAGTGAAGAAAGGCAAATGTTGAGTTGTGAATATCCAAAAAAATACAAAAAGAGTGATATCCAATAAGCTATTTTTCTCATTCTCTAACTTTGGTATCTATGTAATGCGTGCTGAAGTATAAAAGAGGAGCCTGAACTTCAAATAATTAAAGAAGATTCTCAAACATGAACCTGTAAGAGGGGACTTTGTTCTACTTTCTTAAGAATAAACTAGGTTAAAACAGTTGTAACTTTGGCATAGGGAAATTAAGGAGTGAATCAACAGAGCTTTGCTTCCCCTGCAGCCATCACCTTTCTCATCTGTAGTTAAACATGTCTTCAAAGAAAGGATGGGTGTTCAGTCATTATTACCTTGTTGTATTTTAAAAATGTTCTCACTGTCTCTGCTATTGTTTAATTTACGTTTGTTTTTTTTGTTTGTTTGTTTGTTTTTTGCTTATGAGCAGTGTTTTTTACAGCTGATATTTTGTTTTTCTTTTAAAAATCTTTATATTACAGAACATTAAAGATCGTCTGGGGAGACTCCAGGGTCATATAGATATTATTCACAGCAAGAAGACTCCAGCTTTGCAAAGTGCTACACCAAGGGAAACAGCAAACATACAAGACAAGCTGACACAGCTTAATTCCCAATGGGAGAAAGTTAACAAGATGTACAGGGACCGACAGGCGTAAGTAAATTTTAAAAATTGTTTTTTATGATGACATCTATGGGTTTATTGTCAGTGATACTCTTGTGGATATACCTTTTAAAGTTGCATACCGTACTTCTAACTAAGCACAGAAAATTTATAGGAAACTACAATCTAAGTATTTTTGTAAAACTGAAAATATGTTGACCAATTGTCACTTGCTTTGGCCCAAAACCTGGGATGGTATTGCATACATGTTTGTGCCACTAAAAATATTGTGTCTTTACCTGAGATAGTATTAGACAGTTATTCTTTTATACGTGTAACCAGCACTACCGATAAAGAAATCTTAACCAGTGACGGATGTAACTGAGTAAAATCCCTTGTAATTGTAGAGAATTTACTAATTCTAGGACCATATCTAACTATAAGCCTAAGGAGCATGGTTAATATTGTTAGCAGCTCTAAATCCAGGGTCATCTTTATGTCTCCTTATATATTAGCCTTTATACAGCAAAGCAAGATGATGAGGAGAAATATAGGAAGAATATTAGAAAAAATATTGGTAGAATATTAAAAGGATAATAAAACATGTGGCACTTACTACTTTATCTCACTTAGTATGTCATTTAATAGTTAATAAATAAGTTTTTAGCTTAAATAAGAAAATCATTGTTTCAAATATTTTTGAATTACCACAGAAAATTCCTTGACAATTCTGAAAATGTAAACTATTAATCTGATACTAAAAATGTTTGTATATGTGGGAATTTCACAAGGTCATCACTTCAGACACACCTTCAGATAACTTGCTATTAAGAAATTCATTTGATATGCTACTACTCCAGAAGAGAGCATCTTGAAATTTAGTAGAATATCAACTTTAATTACAGTCTTGATAATTATTGCACTGTATAGTAGGAAGAAATATGAATCCAAACCAGTAAGCAGCAACCAGAAGAAAGAGAAATACATTCTGTGGACTGAGACTGTGCTGATCTTGTCCTACTGTCAAAACCTTGGTAACATTTTCAAACAAAAAGATACACAAATATTGGTCAGTGGCTGTCACTGCAAATCTGTAGAGGCCTGATCTTTCAGTTGTCAGATGTTCAGCAGCTTTGATTAGGTTGCTGGATAGAGAGAGTAAAGTTTAAAAAGAACAGAGTGAATCATGGCCAAAACATGATTCAGTGGTGGCTTCAACCAAATTCTTAATATTGGTCTCAGTGCCTCAAAAACCTACCTCTGAGAAATCTTAAAATCTTCCCATATGCATTTTCTTCTGCTGAAGTGCTGTTGGCTGAAAGCTTGGTCTGCCAACACTAATGGTTGTCCTTTATTTAGACTGCAGTGCTATTTAGCAAGCAGCAGAAAATACTCTGAGATGAAGTGAATTAGTGTTTGTCAGGTATTTTGAAGTCATTGGATAAAGGCACTAGAGAAGTATAAAGTGTCATTTTCTTTCCAGCCTGAGTTTGCCTGGGGGTGTCATCCTCTTTCAGGACGATTGGCACCAACTCAAGGTGACGATAAGCTTGGCTGCTGTGCAGAATCACACATCTTTCTTTTTCTTTTAAATCTTTCGTTTGTAGTGTCAGTATTACTGTGTCACTTTTCACTTGGTTTTGTTTGAACTCTGAGATGGTCCCTGTAGCTTCTGCAGTTTTGTGAGGTAAATTTGGACTGCACATGAATGCTAGGGAGGAGGTGAAGGAAGACAATACTGCCTTCAGCATTTTGCTTCTAGCATTTTGCGTCTGTAAGGGATTGAACTATCTGTGTAAATCTTCCATTGAGACGTGGACGAAGCTCTGTTTTTGAGATGCATTACTGATGATGATTTTTTAGGATAGTTTCAAAGTTTTATTGGAGCACTCTCTTGCTTTCAAGGGAGTGTAAGTAAATGAAAGTATACATTCCATGTTTGAAAGAGCTCACAAAAAAATTACCACCACTATTTGTCCATTTATGAATATTGGATTTAGGAAATAGAGGGCTGTAATAAAATGGAAGTTACTTAAATAATTACAGAGTCAGTTAGCACTATACTAGCTGTAACGTAGAACACCTTTCCTTACCCTCTCAGTTACTATGCAGAGAACTTCTCTAGATCTCATAGAAATCAATAGAAACACTCATGTTGAATACCTATTTTAAGTTCTTATTCTATGAATAAAGTTATTGTTGCTCTAAAATGCATCACTGGAGCTAAAACATGTGCTCTTAATGAAACACAATAAGGATTATGCTCATTTCCAAAGTTTTATAGCAATAGGTGCTGGTGTTGGCCACCCAGAACTTCCTGCCATCAGACCCATAGGGAGAAATTCAGTTAGATTTATGCTATTCTGTTAGCACTGCTTCATCATTTCAGGAAAAAAATAAATACATTAAAAAAAACTTTCTTGTTTTAAAAGTTAACATCTAAATATTTTGTTTGATAATGATGCCAAATAGCTCAGACAATGGAAAAAAGATTACTATACAGCTGTTTTCTTTTTGGTAAAATGTGAATATGTGGTATAGGCAGAACTGAAAATGGAATTTGTTAAGTGTTTGTGTGCTACCTGGAAATCACGGATTCTCTATGCAAACATTTGAAAAAAGTCAGAGGTCAGTTCTGAGGAGCTTACAGTCATTACTTCATGGAAAAGTGGACACATCTAAATCAAGTGTATTTTGAGATATAGTGGAGTAGAAAGAAAGATTTGTACATTTCTATCTTGCATATTAGTAAAGCCTTAGAAATTTATATTAAACCACAGATTGTTTATTTGGCAGAGAGAATAGAGATGGAATAAGTGATTGCTAATGTTCTTAGCATTAGTTTTATTTACCTTCTCCACAAAATACACAGAATTTTCATACAGATAAATATGCCTTTGTCTTTGGATATTACTCTTCTTTTCAGTAGTTTGTTTAGTAATAAGTAATTGTAGATAGCACTGTAATATTTATAGTGTATTCTTGAAGTATTAGTGTATTCTTGAAATTCTCCCCTTTTGTGTAAAATAGATTTCTCACAATAGAAGTCCCAATTTACATCTATATATTTTGTACTTAACTTTATAGTATGCTTCTTATAACAACAAATCAAACCATATTTTCAGTTTGTTTTACAGCAGAGCATACTCCAATTTTACAGAAATTCGTTGTGAGTATAATTACTCAAGTAGCATTATAAATCATTTCTAAAGTCTTTGAAAACCTTGTTGTTTCACATTCACACTGAGTGCGCCATTGTACATTACCTGTAATTGAATAAGCATTCATACTGTACTTTCTGTAATAACTTAACTGGGAAATGTTTAGAAGTACAAATTCATCAGAACACTAGTTTTCAGCAGTCTAGTGTTTTGAATACAGCCTAGATTTGTCATAATTTCTCTTGTGGGACTCTGTGGCGTAAACATCCTGAGAACTCAGTCTTACTTCTGTGAACACCAGCACAAGGTCTTTAAAAGTATTTCTTTCCAGCAGTCATCGGATAAATCATGTTCCAGACGCTTTTCAGGAACAGGCTTACAGTATAATAATTTTAAATTATTCTAAAGCTATAGATTTAGAATTATAGAATATCAGAGCAGAAGGGAAAGGAAAAAGTAAAGGGAAAAATTCTTGAAAGTTTTTAATTCAAAAGCGAAATGATTTTATAGATACTGGAGACCTTAGATATTTTTAGACTGTTTCTCCTTATGGTCCTGAAGAATCTATTTTATTAGTGTGAAGAAAACTACTTTTTGTCTTTTTCATGTCTTATTTAAGAAATATTTTCCAAGGCATACATTAAAGCCTAGACAAATGGTCATCTAATTAATCTGAAAACTAATTAAAATTAAATGTTCTGAGAGAAGAGTGTAGGAAAGTTGATACCAGATATCTTTACAAAGAATTTCTAATTCTGAAAAGATGAAAAGAGTCAAATGTCAGTCTTTGTTATCTCAGAAATACATTCTGTGAGGTAGTTTTAGTAGCTTTGGGATACTAATCACAGTATGGTTGATCCTGGAAGGGACTTCTGGAGGTTATCTGCTCCAAACCCTCTGCTCAAGCAGAGGCAAGTTGCCCCCTCTGACCAAGAGAAGATTCCAAATATGTAATAATAGTGTCAAAACAGGTTGATTTTATAAAATTGTCAGCCAGCCAACAGCTTTCATAGTCCAAAAAGTGAACTGTAATGAACTAGTTAACAGTCTTATAAGACTATTAAGACTAAGAGATTTCCTTCATTTTTCCTTTTTTTTTTTTTTTTGACAACAGTGCTATTAGCAACTATTTGTGGGTTGCCTTACCAATTAGTTGTTGATGTTTATAAAAACTTGATAAGACCTAATAAAAAACCACGTATTATGCATAAGATTCTATTAATTGGCAGAGTAATAATTATTTTGTAGTCAGATTTCTAACACAATGCAGCTTGTTACAATTACTGATAAATGCTGTTGAGTGATGATCTGATGCTTGGATCAAGATAGAAAAAAACATGCGCAGAGAACATCACTATTTTTCCAGTGAAAGTAACCTGCAAGTGTTATGTATAACCAACCACCAGGAAACCTCAGTAACTTGTTCATCTATGGAATGATGTTAATTTTGATTCTGAATCAGATCTAACTTTTGTGTTGTTTTAGTTGAACACATATGGATAGAATACTAAGGAATCCAAATTAACATCAGAGGACCTATTCACTATATAACTCTTTTTTAGCATATGATATAAAATCTTAGAATAATATCTACAAGCAACTGATGAATGTAAGGGAATGTAGGTATAAAATATTGAGAAAATCTGCTTGCTTTTGAATATAGTTTTCTAGAAACATCTAGATGTCTGAAGATACCTTGCATGGCCTCAAGCTCTTAGTTTCAAAGGATCAACTCTCATTCATCCTGTGCCAATTTTCGATGGATTTCTCAGTAAAATGCAACTATAAAACTACAGTTAGACCTTAATCCCCATCTGAGTGCCCATTTACATGTAAACAAACAAACAAAACACTATAGATCTTGTTCACCGAGCCCAGTCAGCGTTTCTTTGTTCCTTCCATACCTCTGACAAGGTGACTAACAAGAATGAGTGCTAACTAACTCTTTTTCAGTACAACTTCTTGAAGGTAGAGGCATATTGAGAGAAATACAGAAACAGCAGAAGCTGCCTTATCTAAGAGTGTATGCTCATTGTATTTCTCTTGAGGTTGTAAGTCTAGTGGTTAGGCTTACCCTTGATTCTGGATTCAAGATGAGAGGTAAAACCACGACAACTTATTTCATCCTCAGTGAGAGATTTTTCTTTCAAATGTAAATCTGAAGATAGCCACCACACCTTAAGTGTATGTGAAGTAGGCTTTTTTGCTTGCTTTCGCAGTGATTCAAATGGTTTATGTAGATTTCAAAAGAGAAAAAATGGAAGCAGTTTATAATACTTGATCCTTTCAGACAGTATTAGTTAATTTATTTCCATGCCACATTTTACAGAAGTGCTTGGCAGCTGACATAGAATCTTATCAATCACAGTGCAACAGATGTACCACTTTTTTGCCCCAACCATATCACACCGTCAGGATAACATATTAGTAGGTTTCACTGGTTCCTTAATTGTTTGTAAACAGGTATAAAATGCTGTATAAGAAGCAGACATAATATAATGTATAAATGCATATATTATGGGTTGTCTAGTCATGGTGTCTATTGGTACGATATTTGTACCAATATTTGGTGTATGTCAATTGCTGAGTCATGGTCTGAACCATTGATTGAGCACCAGGAGAAATGACCTGGTCAGCCCTGGGAGCACAGGTGAAGGCAGTTCACCTGTGTGAATGGAAGGGGTGGAGCTCCACCCCTCATAGACCTCATTTTTAAGGGCTGACTGCCAGTGAGGAAGGATATCTTGTTGGAGATCTCTTCTTTGTGGAGCTTTTCTGTGAGCCTAGATTCTTGGTTATGGGTGAGCATACCATTTTCTTCTTTCTTTGTAACACCTTCTCATTGCATTGATTCTGTTGCTATTATATTTGTAATTTAGGGAGACTCAAAATATATGGGAATATTTTTGTTGTCTAGGTTATAACTACAAATATTTAACTTACAGTGTAAGCTTAAAAGTACTTTTTCCTTGTACATACCTATTAAAATGCCAGTTTTGTGAGCTGTTGTATATAAGGCTATCTTCTAAATGGAATAGCTACATGTAAAATGTAAGTTTAATTCTTAAATAGCTAATTTGGGCCAGAATAAAAGTCATACTTCAGCTTTTGGAAGGAAAGGTATGTTTATTAAATTACTGTTATACAGATGGTTTTAGAGATTAATGCAGACAATTCATGAAATGGGAATTAAGGTGTTTGTCAAGTAGAATGATGGGGAAAACAAATAATTCAGAGTTCCTTTTATTAAGTAGGTCTGATTATCTCATCTGAAATAGCTGGAGTTTATTCTGTCTGTGAAGTGTTTCAGCTGAAAAAAAAAATTCTGAATGTGAAGTCACCCACCCCTAAGCTTGACAATTAGCATAACTTAGCATACTTTACTGTAAAAGGCTCAGTGCCAAAAATGCATTACGTTCGTACAAAAATCATTGTGGTGGCTTTTTCTGCTGTATAGACTTAAACAAAGAACTTCAGTGAAAAGACTTAAAAATGTTACAGCTTAGTCATGAATATGTGAGCTTTAGAACTATGCAAATATGCATGGAGACAAATATGGCCAGAAGCAAATAGACTCTGAGTCGACTGGATCTAAACTGTCTTAAGCTTTTGTGTCAGATAGCAAAAGTAATGACATTCTAGTTAGGGTCGTAAGCTAACAGACACAGCTGAAAAGTAGGATATGCTTGCTTTAGGGACAGTACTATGTTAGTGCAGCTATGTATTTTCACTGATACCCCTGATTTATATCTAGTCTTCTCAGAACACTGACAAGCTCATTCATTTTTAGTTACGTCCACCTGTGTAGGCATAAGCTAAGAGACGTGCAGTATATCCTTAGGACTGATATCCTTCTTGTGATGACTTCTATTACTTTCTGTAAGTGCAAGTGCTTAAGGTGCACCTTCACTATGGTTAGTGATTCATTAGACTGTGATGTGCCAGCAATTTTTAGCTAGTTGAATATTTGGTCAACTGCACTGAATGAGAAATGATGTTGTAAGAATTGTTGTTCCATCCAATGCAACAGATGTTCTAAAGCAAGCTCCTTTGCAAAATTCCCTTGATACTTGTTAAAGAATTACTGTTCTTTTGTTGCTGTGGTGCAGTGTACATCCACCTTCAAGTTCTTCCTGACAAAGCATTTTTTGACAGTAGAGGGAGCTGTCTTTTAACATCTCTAGCTGAACTCAAGTTACAGTTTTTGTCACGCTGTGCTTTTCTCAGTTGAGTTTATACTGTAGCTGTTATATATCTAAGGCAGTTTGTGTTTCTTTTTTTGTTGTTGTTCAACGTTTTGTACATGCTCTTATATTTTTAAGAGTCAAAGGAAGTACATGTTATGGTCTGAGTAGAAAGCAGAGACCTCAGTAATAATAGTTTGAAGACCTAGGAAGTTCAACCTTCCATCCTGGTGACCTTCAGAAACTCAGTACAGTTGATCAGATTTCAAGTTTCCTTTCCTTGAAGGCCCAGTCCTTGTATGATGTGTTTTGTGTAAATTCTACTCGAGACTTCTGGTTTGTTCTGGAAGAATTGGCCTGAACAAAGTGTTGTCTTTGACTTTTATAGTACTAAACACACTACAGATTGCTGGAGTAGGCTCTGTTCCAGAAGTATTGGTCATCTACACATTTGACTTAGCCATTTATTTCTGAATTCACAGACAATACTGTTTTATTTATGATAGGAAAGAAACTCCCTCCTTTATGTGAAGCAGAACACTCCAGGTATTTTCTGTAAAGTAAACAAAATGTCTTTATTCTGTCTCTTTATACTTTGAGCAAACTATATGGTTGAACCTCTTCAAATAGCTCTTTCTAATATTTTCTTTGTTGCTTCCTGGTACGTATTTTCTTTTAGGTTAGACTTGAATTTTAAGATATTCAATTTGATCTGTAATTATCTTAAGTATCCATTTGCTTTTCCACTAAAAGATGGATTTGTTCATAGCATGAGTTTGAAAACATTCTTTCAAGAGTTACACTAAAATAAAATTACGCTGACAGTTTTTTTTCTGTTCTTTAAAATTGTGTGGCGTCACTCTGGGAAATTGGGTTTTAGTAATATCTTGAGTAATATCTTTAGCAATATCTTCATTAAGACCATGAGGCAGTTCTCTTATGTACTAGAACAATGTGATGATAATATAAGGTTATGTAGTTCTCAGCAGATGATATTTTGTCTTCAGGTATTGTATGATAGCAGCAAAATTAACATAAATTTACATGCTTCCCACAGTATGAAAAGCATAACTGTATTTTGGATTAATGTGTGTATTAACTTACTGTCTGGAAAACAGAGGACAAACAAAATGGACTGCAATTACTCTCTGCTTATTTTTTACTGAGAGGGGGAGTTTGTTCATTTCCCTGGCACCTAATTTTCCAAAAACCTGTAAGAGCACAGTTACCTTTGAGACTGATGCTTTTGTGTCAGTTTTGGTTGAAACTGGCTGAAGAAGCTAGAAAGTGTATTGTTGGAAACAAGTGATAGCATAATCACTGAAGTCTCACTTAGGCTAAAAATAGAAAGTATACTAATAAAAGGTGTTTGTGTATATATAAAAAAAATGCAAATAAAATGCTGAGCTTTTTAGTCATAATGAAGTCACTAGAATCACTTCTGGGAACTTATTCTTCTGTGATTAGTCCTTGCTCCTTAGTTTTCCATCTGTTCAGAGGCTCTCATTAAAGTGTTACATAATATCTAGCTGTGGTGACATCTAGGAGATTTTAATTACCTTTATGTCATGGAGTCACAGAATAATTCAGGTTGGAGGGGGCCTCAGAAGGTCAACCAGTTTAGCATCCTGGACATAGCAGGGTCAGTGTTCTCTAAAAGGTTGTTCAGAGCTTTGGCCAGGCCTGTTCCACTTTTTGACTGTCCTCATGGTGAATCTTTTTTTATGTTTTTTTCTGAACATCTCATATTGCTTTATGTCTGTTGTCTCTTAGTCTTTCACCATGCACCTCTGGGAAGCCTGGCTGCTGCATCTTGGAGGAAAAAAAAAGCAGTAGCAAAGACAAGAACAGTTGCTGAAGAATTAGATCATGTGAGGATTTGGGAAGCACAGTAGTCAGTAATGGTTTTATGGCATTGAGTAGTATGGGTTTGGGGCATTAATACTTCAGCAAGATTAGTCTTTTTGTTCTAGCCTGTCATTTGCTCCTTGCTTTCCAGTGAACTGGAAATAGTATGGAAATAACATTATTTGCTGCCAACTGTGAAGTAATCTACAAAGTTTAAGTTTTGCTGTTTATCATCATTTTGCTTTGAAATGTTCATAAGTAATCAAGGTAAGATGTCTCTGTGTACTTTACAAATTTCACAATTAGAAGGAATTAATACTGAAAATAATTAAAAGCAAAATGAGAAAAAACTCAAAGCCATTTCTAATATTGAATTCCTGTGAAACAGGGTTTATTTTTCTGAGGTTATATATAAACTCATCTGTTCATCTGCATTGCAAACTGTTTAACAGTAACAGTCATAGTTCTAAATACTTTGTCAAAGACACCAAATTGCTTGTTTATTCCCTTTACCTGTCATACTCAAAAAAAAAAAAAAAAAAAAAAAAAAAAAAAAACAAAAACACAACAACAGAAGACCCAATGCTATTGACATGATAAGAAATACTGCATCCGGTGGAAAACTCAGCAGAGAAATTGAGACTTACTGGTATTAATATACCTCTCAAGTTTCCTTAAGTCACACTCATTCATCAGAAATATTCCTTGCTGTCTCTGTCTGGAACTTGCTTGGCATGGACCTCTAGAAGACAATAATCAGAGGTTATTCTGTGGTGCTGAGGTATCTACCTACTTTATTTAACAAAGTTCAATTTCTCAGAACTTCTAAATTTTTCAAAAGTGCTACGGAAAATCAAGCCCCTACTTTTCAACACAATAATATGTGTTGGTTCTAACTACATGAGTTTTCAGGAAAAATTCTAAGGCTTCTTACCCTTCATTTTACTCCTACTGTTTTAAGCATATGAACACTGTATTGGCAGCTCTAGCTGATCATGTTTTGTATTCCTTCTTCAGCGTTCAAGAAAGCGACACTTCTACCATTTTTTATTCGCTTTTACTGTAGGGTGCTATGTCTGGCTGTAGAACTGCTTCTCTTAGCCGTTAATTTCTTTCCTAACTCATATATATGTATATAATTATAAATATGTACACCTATCAGTGACTGTGTTTTTGTATAAAAACTAGTTGTTAAATTTTAGAAGTTTTGCTAAAAAAATGAGAGAACACGAAAGAATGAAATTGGCTATCTAGAGTTGTATGTTTTCTCTAGAAGCATGTTCCCTGAAAAGGAAAAGATATCTAAAACTGTAGCTGAAGAATCTTCTCTATATTCTTTTATCAGTAATAAAATTTACAATCTGTGGTACGTATTCCTCAAAGTTGAAAGAAATGATTTTCTCTTTTTCAAACATGGGGGAAAAAAGGCCCATTTTTTTTTTTTTTCAGTAGTTGCCTAGAATAATAAAACCAGCTCATATTAATGAATTCTAGGATTTGGGTACTTGGTATTTATTCACACAGATTTCACCCATTATTTCAGAATTTTATGCTGAAATCCAGGTGCTTCTATGGAGGTCAGTATGTCTTAAATACCAACTTCTGGAATTTCTATTGTTTCAGGTTGCAGTGACAAATTTGAACTTGAGTTTAATATCTTAGGTTGGAAAAATGTTTAATTGTAAACTACTAAACAGTTGGTATTTCGGCTAAAATTATTAATACAGGCTTTATATAATTAGAGCTCTTAAGACATAATAGTAGCAATTTCTGTCTTTGTTCTAATAAGAAATAAGCCAAATATAATTATTTTCCAAACAACACTGTTTTCTAAATAGCGTCAAAAAGTCCTTCAACGGTCATCAAGACTGAAAACATTTTTAAAATGTTTTGGTATTTTAAGACCAGACTGCGTCCTCTTCTAAGTTTAGGTACCATTACGTCTTCCCAAGTGGTACCTATTCGGAATTCAGGCATTAAGTCCTAGTTCGACTCAAGACACGTTTCTCTCCCTCGTGAGAGACCCTTGAGCCTGTTAACCCTCCCGCTTCCCGCTCGCTGTATCCGCCGGGTGCAGGTAGTGGCCCGCGTCCCCGCGAGGTGGCGCCATAACAGCGCCCGCGCGCTCAGCCCTGCGCTGCTGAAGCGGCGCGGCGCTCTCCTCCTCCTATCCTATCAGAGCGTGAGGCAAGAAAAGGATATTAGAAAACTTAAAGCTCCGATACTGGTACCCTAAGCTCAAGCACACTTTAATTATTACTCCTTTTAAAGCATTTTTCGTTTTGCGTTGCAAACAACTATATAGTTCATCTGCAGTGTTGACTGCAGCGTTTGACGCTGTGGTAGATCAGTGGAAAACAGGAAGGCACAGAAATACATTGCAACGCAACGTTGCATTTCTGTATAGTCAGGATGATTAATGGCAAGTACTGTAGTTTTCCAGTAACGGAAAGGAGCAAATGTCCTTACATTTCTGCACTGATACTCTTTAGTAGATGCTGTGAGAGCCTGCAAGCCTGGAAATAAATTCCTCTAATTTTTTTTCCTTTTTTTTTGTCCCTGCAGTGTACTGAACAGATCAGCTATTCTCTTTACTATCTTTAAGTCCTATGGCACAATTATATGACCTGCAAAACTATGTTTCTTCTCCTTTGAAATCTTGATGCACAATTGTTTGGTCAGTTCCCTGAGTATCTTAGGAACTGATGCCACCTATGCCCTGTAGCAGGGGAAGACTTGCTTCAGAGATTCCTTCCTCAAGAGCACCCTACAAGCATAATGAATCTGAAATATAGCCACAGGTTATGGGCTTGAGAAATCTAATGAGTAGGAATTCTCTCTGTCCTCATGGCACTAGGGGCCATACAGCTCCTGTGATTATACCCAGCGTGTCTTGAAGCAGAAGGACTTTGCTAAGAGATACGCATTCCAATGAGATTCATAAACATCATATTTCCTTTTCTTCCAGGCAACAAAATTCAGACAAATGACAGACTAGACTGTGAAATGGGAATTTTCCATTTCAGGAACACAGTAATTTTGCTGTTATTTCTTCTCTAGTTTTCCTGCCTAAAATTCTTTTATGTTATGAGATTGAGGAAGAAAGCCCTCAGCACTGGGAGGTGAGGAAAATCCTGATGGTAGAGAATGAAGTTCTTTTCCTGAAAGCCTGGCAACCCACCCTGTAATTTCTTTCTCCAGTGATTTGCTTAAGAGCCAAGGAAGAATACAATCTGCTCAATGGTCAAGCAAGATCCCTTGATTACTTCCTAATGCAAAGGAGCATTCAGAGTTCTGCCAGATATAAGAGGGACTTCCAGCAAAGATAGTTACAAGGAGCTAGCATGAAAAAATGTTAAGGGACTTTGAGCACTGAGATGGAAGCATAGCCAGGCATAGGTTTATTAGCAAATTTTTTTTCCATTATCTGTATCGTAAATTCACCAATGATATCTGTGATTAACTTTTATATGCATTGTTTACAACCTCTGATTCTGTATTGTGCTATTTTTTCATTCCAGAAAACTTCTATATATAGGTGTTTATATATTTGAAAAATAAGTAATTATTGTGCAAGAGTGATATGTAATATTCCTTTTTTTTTTTTGCTTCTTAATATTCAAACAGTAAATGTGAATGGCATCAAATTTCTTCCCATAAGTGTCTCCTTTTCAAAACTGTGGAACTTAAAAAAAAAAAAAAAAGCATACATAAAGTATCCTCCTGCCCTAGTGTAATCTCATACTGTAATAATGTAAATATGTAGTCTCAGTAACATACACTGAGCTGTTTGTGATGTATTTTTTTGCCTCTCTTGGAAATGAGGATAGATTTGTAACCAGCACCTGGACAAATATGTCTGTTGGGGGTATTGGTGTGGTATTTTCTGTTCTTGTGAAAACAAGAGGACAATTTCCCATACTAGATTAAGAATCTCTAGTTCTGGGGCAAGAAAATACAAGGGGGTTGCAACCACGTGCCTTCGGTGGTTCTAATGCTAATTCTTCTCTTTCTTATTGGTCTGAAAATCCAAAGCAACTCCATTGCTTTCATTGGAGTTGTGCTACTATAAAACCAGTAAGAAAAAGGAATTACAACTTATTACTCTTGAAAGAGATAATCATTTTAAATTGTTTTTAATCCAACTAGTGGTTTGTAGTTCCCATATATGATTGTACAGCATTGCACATGTATAGAAAAAGTAGTCAGTCAGCTTGGGTTTCCAAGTCAATTCCCACCTGCATTCACACTTATTTGGCCTCATTTTCAGACTTCTAATACTGTGGTAGAAATCAGCAGAGGTTACAGATGATTAGTTTTTTAAATCATGTCCATGTCAGATTGCTGTCTTCAATGAATGGCAAAGTCATGGTACTTTATGTGGTAGAAGATAGATAAAAACTAATCACAGTTGTCATATCCTTTTTCTTCTCCAACACAGGTCATCTCGTTAGCTAGTTAGTGTTCACTCTCTAGTCATCCCTCTCCAGTGGAGATAATGCAAGAAATAGTTTGGCATAATTATGGAGAAAGATGGCACATGTAACATTGAGAGTAATGTTTAGGCACGTTTAACAGTAATGTACAACATTCCAGCCACTATCTGAGCACTGTACATCATACTAAGCCAGACCGAGAGTGTAGTCAGCAGGCTTCTTTGCCCTTTGTGCTAGCAGAGATGATAAATAGAACTAGGAAAATGCTGAATAGCCTCTCTGCTTTTGCCAGAGTTCTACTTGGGACTGGGCAAGTACACATTACGCATTGCTTGTAGAGATTATCACATGGATATAGATGCTTCTGCAGTCTTGAACTTGCTTTCTCTGCGAATAGAGTTTGAGAAGTTGCATTGGAAAAATAAAAAGAGCTATCAGACACCTAATAGCTTTCCAGGATTTACCATTACCTAAGATTGCAAAATTGCAAGTTTATACAATATAACAATGATTATTCTGTATTTACTTTTAAATTGTCTGGTGTATTATATAGAAGAACTGGGAGAAAAAAAAGTAGGCTTCCCTCTACTAAAATATTCTTCCTCTTTTTTTTAAACTTAGAACAATACTGTTGTCTCCCGCAAGACAACTGGTCACTGCGTGGTTTTATTATTTTTTTTCCTTTTTTTTCTTGAAGTATGTACTCTCCTTTCATTCTTATCTTTTAAATTCTAGGATGCTCACCAGTTCTAGATGATAGCAGATTATTTACTTAACGCTTTTGAAGAGTGCCAACTGACAAAGTACTACCCATTTCTTACCTGTATTATGATAAGGGAATGGCAATAGCTAGCAGAATAACATTGTTGTATTCTACTTTGATCCTTAATAATGCAAAGAAGGCTGAGAACAGGAGCAGAAACAAGGGGTCCTTCCAGGAGGCAAGCTACCTTCAGGCCTATATGCCTGGGCCTATGGGCAAGGTTGTGTGCAGGCGTCCCAGTAAGGCTGCTCAGGGGATACAAGAGCTGTTGAAACCAAAAGAGAAATGGCTCTGCTGTTTCAGTAGTTCCACTCACTTGTAGTCTTGGGTATTCTGTTCTACCATTTATTGTTAGCATTTGAAAGAAGATGCTAAGAGTAGCTTCTTCTCCCTAAGCCTGATGATTCACGAAAAGGAAGCATGAACATAGCCTAAACCTTTCAAACTATGAAGACCATTACAAGAGAACTGGATTCGGTAAGCCTTTATATGTTCAGTTATATTTTTTTTACATGTTTCCCACATCTTTATATGATACGTGGTGACTTAATCCCAGATATAGCTGACTACCTGACAAACACAGGAGCTTCTGATGTTGAGTTATTTCTGTTTCACTAACAAAGGTGGAAGGCTGTGCAACATATGTCCACCCTGGACTGGGCCCAGCGCCTCAGTCTTGACAGTGGTAAACCAATTTAATTTTGCACTCCATCTGCGCAGATCTCTTACAGATTGGTTTTATGTTAGTACAGTTTCAGCCCAAAAGGCCAGTTTACTAATCCAGCATGATACATGGATTCTGAATGGGAAGCGTGCGTTTCCATTCTGTGATTTTACTGCATGACTGGTTTTGACACTCTGTAGTAAAAGGACTAAGAAATCTTGACTACTGTGATGTGATAATCCTTGAATTTAAGTGTTTTTCTCTAGTCAGCATTTTTGTATTTGAAATATGCTTTAAAATAGAAATTAGGCACTGAAGTCATCCATAAATCCCATGCAAAGACTGAACAATTGAAATAAAGCTGTTATATATATGTATATACACTCGTATATATACACACACTTTAAAGCGTACAGATGTATATTATACATACACAGCTAAACGATTCTGTGCATACAGCTGCTGTATTAAATTGCTATTTAAAAATAAATGATACCAGAAGTTTGAATTTGCATAGAAGTTGTTAGGGAGATTTTACTTGTGAAAATTAAGAATCTAACAATTAGTATTAAATATGATCTTAGGGATTTTCATTTGAATGCTCTTTCAGTATTGGAAGTAACATAAAATGGTGTGTTGTGTATGATTTCTAGTAATTTGCAGCTTCTTCTGACATCTAGTTTCTACTGAAATGTATTTATAGTAAGTAGAATAAATTAATTACAAAACCATGTAGTACAAGGATGTAATTCCATCTAGTAAAACCCCCTTAAGTGGAGCCTTGAGTTGTTTACTGTGTAAGGGAAGCAAAGAATAGGTAAGTATACTTTGCTGCTGTGTCAAAACTTTTCCCTGGGGGTGATACCTAAAAATGAGAGAGCATTTCATTAGTCTTCAGCTTGTTTTATTGAGCCTATTCTGGGCAGCACAGAAGACTGTAAGATTCCTTCTACCTTTCATCTTCCTCACTCTCTTTTGTATGTGTGTGTCTAGAAATGATGTCACTTTGGAAGTTTAAACACTACTTTCTTTGAATTTTTGTTAATTTGGCCTTCTATTATTGAAGGCACAATAAAAAGATTACTCTAATTGAGTATAAGGATGATATAGGGGTGACTGCATTTTTTTTCTGTTTATTCAACATGTTGTGCATAGTCAGCTATTTTTTCTGCAGTTATGAACCACTTTCATAACAATTTCAGACTATTCTGTACAGATGCTTTGCTGCAGAAGCCCCATCAATATCAGTAAGGTTGTTAGCTGAAGCAAGAATATGGCTATGACAATCACTAGATTTACCTGGGACTGAACCAGAAATAATCAGGGCCCACAGAACTAAAAATATAGCTTACCAGAGCTTCATCAAAAAGAGTTATTCTTCCTCGATATAAAAACCTTAGCATGTTTTTTTCTCACTGTGATTTGAGAGAGATGATATACATGGCAGAACACGACATTGATCCCCGGGAACTGGCAAGAACCTGGGAGCTTTTTTTTTGTTGTTTGTTTGTTTTAAATATGTTATGGTTTTTATTTTTGGGAAAAATCTATTTGACTGTCATCTTGTAAATTGAACTGTGCATTCCTCTTCCCTCCTGACAGGAAGTCGCTGTAGCTTGAAGAGCTATTTTGCTGTCACTCCTTTATCCGCTGGGGACTGTAGCTTTGTGTTTCCTAGTTACAGGAGGAAGGGAAATTAGCTATCTGTGGAGAACTTACTGCAGGAGCTTCCATGGCAGTTAGCTGGATACTCTGATGAGACAGGGGATTTTCAAAGCTTCCTTTTGCACTGCAAATAAAGCAAGGGGAATCTCGCAGTCTTTTTGTGAAAACCTATTTCAGTGCTGTTTTCTAATTCTGTATACTCTGAACAGCATTGGAAACAATTCTCTTGCTGTTGGTTGTAAAAGGCCACGTACCATTGCTGGGGCTGAGATGTTGGGTTGTCTTTTGAAGAGATGCTGTCATCTCTTTCTGGTAGCTGCCTAGGCCGCCATTTTCCTTTAACTCATGTATTTGGCAAGTGGATCAGAAAAGCTGAAAGAATTGTGTTACTAGGCTGGAAGTCCCTGACGTGCCAGCCTCAGGGTAGGGTAGGAAACTGGATTAAAAAGGGTGGGGGACTTATGTCCTCTGCAGTCTCTGTTGTAAATCCACACTTTTTAATTGTTGCTCTTAAGAGCATCTAATTTTTTTCCAGTGAAGACTGAGTTGTTTCTCGTACTAAATGTTAATAATCGCTTCATTCTCACAAAAAGGATTAGTATTAAAATAGATAAATCTGCATTATTCATGGAGAAGCGTAATATCTTCTTTCTTTATATGTTGTTCACAGCCTTCCTCGGTATTTCTTCCTGCTTAAATGTGCTTTTCTGTAAATTTAATGAAATAATGTTACTGCAATCCAAGCTATCTAATTATGGTGTCCTGAGGAAAAGGAAAGACGTTCATGGAAGAGTTATTTCCTTATTCCAATCTCCTTTATTTTATGGGTAAATTACAAGGTCTACATTAGACTCAAATAACTCTGTGTTCCACAATACTTAAAATTCATGTCTTGGGTCTTGGACATTTTTCCTAGAAAGTGTTTTATGACACAATATAGCTATAGTCCCCAGGGACTATAGCAGCAGAAAGAAATAGGCTAAATTCTATTTTTATTTGTTTGGGTTTTTTTGAGAAAGAGTTGTACATCATTCCAGAAATATTCCTGGGCTTCATCTCTCATAGTAGTTAATGGTTCATGTGCCACAGAGAAGCAGTAAAAACCCTAATTGTCTTAATGCTGAAGACAAAAATCCAAAGTCAGTAGGTGCTAACACAACCACATCTACATGTTTAAAAGACAGGAAACTCCGTCATGCTGCCCAGCTCCTTCTAGTGATAACATTTCCATAACTCTCTGCAATGATGTAAAACTTAAAGGATTCATAGCATGGATTTTTCAAACCAAAGTAGATCTCTCTAAAGCTTCAGTGTGAGTTATGGAAACTTCACTTGGAGAAACATGAGCTACAGACACTCCATATAGCATCATGCTGCTCTCTTTATTTGTTTCCTAAGAAGTGAAATGAACGTTTTTAAATGGTTAGGCCACAGTAGCAGTGGCAAAGTATTTTTTTATCAAGTCTATTTTAATATATCTGACAGTACAATTAGCAATTATTAACCAACAATAAGGCTGACTGAGACACTTAATAACAGGAAATTAACTGTAACTACTTGGAAATCTATCCTTTCCTCTTCTGCCTAATTTCTTATGCATGGAATCTTGCTGTAGTCCATTTGGATTGTAATTACATGCTGTTGTACAGGGAAGTAAAGGTTATTGTATTCAAATCAGTTGAAAACTGAATATATTAATTATGTTGTGAAATAGAGCTCTAATATCTCAATACAAAATTTTAATGAACTAGTAAACAAGCTTATAATATTGTTAGGACTAATTTAAATACTGCTAATCCAAGTACACAGATATTCTACTAATTACTTCCTTTACTGTGCATGAATAAATGCTTCTAAATTGAACCAGTCAGTTAAAAATGCACCTTTTTTTTTTTTAAGCTGCATCTCCCTGAAACTCTCATAGTCCTGAAAGACTAACATATGGACTATATGTGAGATAAGTCTTGAAACATCTGAGCTTCTTTTCTCTGATAAATGGGCTATGTCTGTTTAACTTCTGTTGATTCTTTCTGTGTTACTCTGTTCCCAAAAGACTAGATCTCTCTTTAGCTTCTGTATTCTCAAACATAAAAATGCAAAATTTGGTTTCAGGTAAGAGATGGATAAAGCCAGAAATGATATTAAGATATTAACCTTACCTATTACAGTCTTAATCTGCAGGCCCTTAGTCTTATTTCAGTAGGGCTATTTTTTATTTTTTTCTACTGGTGGTTAAGGAAAGGGTGTGCAATTTCTTAATGCAATGCTGGCAGATCTTTGTTCATAAAACAGATAAAAGGTTTTGCCTATCCTTTGGCTGTTGTATATCACATCACTGCCATACTGTTAGACTCTTCTCTGCCCAGAAAAAAATCACAAAGGCAAAAATTTACCATGGTACAGAACTGGCCATAGCTTCACTTTAACAACTCTTTTTAAGTATAATTTGCAAAGTTTTTGCTAGCATCACAGCTTTGTTACTGCTTAAGTTCAGTGATAACAAAGGGAAGCACTGTGTGAATGGATTTCTTTACTAAATTTCTCTTGTACTCACCTATCAACAGAGTTTATGCTTCTGAGAGCTGTCTCCAGAAATGACAGTTTTTCCAGTCATTCTAAGGTTGCCTAGTTGCGATAGATCAAGTGGTACTGCACATGCATACTTGCACTGCTAGCTTCTCCCTTATTTGCACCTTTGCGTGACTTCAAACAATCCAAACATGATCTAAGTTTATTTAAAAAACAAAAAAAAAAATTAGACTATCTATTGTTATTTCTGTTCAATGGTGAAAAGTTAAGCCTTTATGCTGCCCATTCATCTTTAGCAACCAACTAGATGCAGGTACCTCTTTCCTTGCCTGCATGTATTTGCTCAAGTAAGTCCATGGGCAAATGGTCTCTGAACTCCAGGTTTGGCATCAGTGTATTGAATGTTCAGATTGTTTCGTAATTTCTCTTTGAATTGCAAAAGTAGAACATTACAAATTATATAAGAAGGTATGGTGACTGAATTTCCTTTTTTTGCACTGAAAACCAGCTAATTTTTTAAATTTGTGCATCCAGTATCAGAATCACTTCTTTGCAATCTATTAATCAGGAGTGCTTAGGATGCTAGAAGCTGTGGATCATTTCATCAGATTGATCCTGAATTGGAAGCTGAAAACTATATGTTCCAAAGTGCTATGGAAATGAGAGCTCTGAGAGCAGTCTTGCTTTAATTTGTGCACAAGGTGACTGTATGCTGAAGGGCAAATATTTGAAGGATGAACAAGTTACTTCTCAACACTTATAAAATTCCTTTTGTTATCTTCTGAACATGTTTAAATTCACAACTCCCTGCTTTTGTATGAATTTGAACTCCTTATGAGCAAAAGACTTGGGCTAGGAAAAGTTCTAGTACACAGAATTCACTTTGTCCTTTCTGTGACAGGTTTTAAAGTAGGAAGAAATGTGAATGTTTGCTTTGGACATTGCTGAGATGGAGTGTCTGTACTATCAAGGGAATCAGCAAATATACATGATCCTGCAATGTCAGTATACCTATAAGTTAGCACTACATCTATACTGTCTGTATATGAATGTAGGTACTTACATTATCTGATCTCTACGTTGAGTATAAAGGGAGACTAAAATGACTCGATGGTTGTCCCACTCCCATTTATAGGAGGAAGAAGAGGTTATTTTTAATATATGTACACCTGATGGCGATATTAAGACACAACAGGTCAAATGTTAGCCCAACCATTTTATTACAAAACCTAGTTGCTTAGGGATATGGGGAAGGGAAGATGACCGATAGAGAAGATTAAAAAAAAAAAAAAAAGCAAGGAGTTTTGGTAGAAAGCACGAGAGATATAATCACCACCGTGGATCCAGCAATGTCCGTAGTAGGTCTGTTGATCTCAGAAACTTGTCTGGTCACCATGGGGAATGGGAGAAAGCCAGGAAGCCTGGCAGCAAGGAGGCCAAGGGGTTCTTCTGAAGAGGTTTTCCCCTCAGGGAATTCTCCATCAAAGGTACTTTGTCTCTGGGAGCTCTTCTCCAAAGTCCCTACTTTAGTGAAGGCGTTTTATCCCCCATTTCTCAGTTGTTTTTTTTTCTTTTCCCTCTGTTAGTGTGACATACCTGGCCCAACAGATACTCCAGCAAGAAGTGGTGCCTTCGTTGCCATGCACAAGTATTATCGTCTTTTGCAGTGGTCAGCTTCTCCAAGCCATACGCCCAGAAAGACTGTTTGTCCCTATTTCTGCTTATCTTTACAACCATAAGCAGAGGCACTGTGGCACAATGACACCCCCTAAATAATTTGCAGTTGTCAGTTAGAGTCTTATCACCAGAAACGCCTCATGAAGCAAGCTTTGAGGGGGGGGAGGGGGGAAGTAACCGTTTTTGTCTTCCACAATGGCTTTCTGACCTCCACTGGAGTCCATTTGCTCAGCAAATGGAGCTAATTAATGGGCTTACAGCATAATTTAAAAATAGAATTCATTTTAAATTGATATATCACAATTCTTAGGTTTACTAAACTAATACAAGTAACTTTTTTTTTTTAAACACCTCTGTTTGGCCCTTTGTGTCTACATACATTTTCTTTTTAGATCTGAGACCTAGAGTTGAGATACCTCTGCAGCTTTTGCTCTCCATTTATAGTAAATTTGATCCATCTGGACACTGTAGAGATTGCATTAAATTTGGTCCACTGTAACCGTTTATTGGGGATACCTGGAGATCCATGCTACCCTGGCTGCTGGTGTGGCAATCTCATAAATCTCCACTGAAAAGTTCACAGCAATAATTATGTCCAAAAGCAGCATTCTGCCACCAGAATTAGTATGGCTGGTGTGCTGGTCTGGAAATGCATTTAAGAGCATTTACTGCACTGTCTGTACTGCATCCATTAAGACTGCATCTTCCAAACAAAGGTACACAGTCAGCCTTCAAGAACTCAAAGGAAAGAGTTTTGCTTTTTAATCACTCTCAAGGCATAGAAATGAAATCCACTTACTCCTTTGTTAATTTGAGTTACGTCTTCTGGATTACACGATCGCTTATTGGTATCAAACAGCTCCAAATCAGCAATATAAAGAGGAAACAAAATTATCAGCAAATGTATTTCCAGGTCTCCAAGGAATACATCGTTTTTGTTATTAGAAGGTCTTATTGGTCTAGGAATATATTACGTTGTCTTGAAAGTAAATGGAAAAGGCAAATGTTTATTGGGCTTGTGGTAACATGTAGGCACTTTGCTCAAGACTTCATAATTTATCAGAGAGTGAAAGCAATCATTCTGTTTTTCACTTTAGTTATCAAGTTGCTGAGCAGCCTGTTCTCTGCTTCACCTTCTCTAGAATATAGATGGTAACTTCCTGGCATTTACCCTTTTAGGAAGCTATACATTGTTCAAATACTCTGTATTGTCAGTTGTGCATAATCATATTTATGAACCAAAGCGTCCCTGGCTATATTCATGATATAAGAACATCTAACCTGAGAAGTTATTATTTATAGTATCTAAGGTCTTTCATTTTTCACAAGACTGACTTTCGTAATATTTATGTTTCTAAGGCAATAGATGCAATCAGTATGTATGTTTATAGAGAATATACAGTTGTGTATAAACAGATACATAAAATCCCTGTTAATCACTACCACCATTCAAAATTTCCATCTTTTGGATGTCAGTACCTGCCTATGTTTTGAGAATCTTTTCTACCCAGCTATTTTTCCACTTTTTCCTTTTTATTCTGAATATTACAAATACTTTGTTTAACTAAAGTAAAATATTTACTAGAAAGCAAGTTTTCTATTGTCACAGCTCTAAAAATATGCTGAGAAGTAGGGTTTATTTGTTTTGCTATTGTACTAATTAGTATCACGAATATCTTAAAATATCACAGGTATTTAAGATCAACCTTTTAGTTTCAGAAAAATAGAACTGTTTACTATATACTCCCATTGCAATAAAACCTACTAGCATTTATTTGTATTTAAGATACTCATCTTCAATGAATTCTCCAAGTGAAATGAAAATGTTTTTTAAAAAACTTTATTAACTTTTCAGAAAAGCATATCACTTTTAAGTGGCTGAAAAACTCTTACGAATTAAAACTAAACAGAAATACAGGCACCAGTATTTTCAGAAGATAGTGTTAAATCCTCAACTACTGCTATAATTTTAGTGAAGCTAAGACTGATTTCCGTATGCCAATGTTTATGTTTTTGAATGCATCTACCACATCTTAAATGGGATAGCATTTGTATGCCTGTAACATCTTTCAGGCTCGGGAAGTCAACAGCTACCATAAACTGGTATTATCAGTTTTCCATTTTTCCTCCTGCTCTGAACCCACCATGCAGAGGGGCTTTGAGATGAGCAGCAGATACAGAGAATTGAACAAAACAGTTTTGGAGGATACATCATACTTCATAACAGAACTATAAATTCTTAGTTCAGTCATGGGAAATTATAGGATTTAAGTACTTTATAGTAATTACAGACAAGTACTTGGGGGACATTCTGTAATATATGCCCTCAATATTATATGTGCTTATGCTGTAGGCCACAAATTCACCAAAATTATTTTTTTATTTATGAATTATGATGTAAGTAATTTGGGGGAATCTGTTAGAACTGTCTTCCTTCAGCAGGGCATGATTTGTCAGTTTCCAATGATTCTGAGTATAACCCCAGGCTGTAGAAACCATCATTTATTTTTATTCATTTAGTCTTCAAATTTAAACACATGAAATGAATGAGTTTACTATAAATTTAAAAGTTAGAGTCAAGATGTCTAGGCCCAAACTGGAAAGGGAGGACTTGGAAGTGCACAAAAGCAGGCACCATGCTTCTGATCTACCAAGTGTTAGAACTGTAATAATGTACTGGTATGTCCTCATTAAGAGTACAATATGCGCTTCTCCTCCTTTTGAGGATTACATCCCTGAATGCCATTCATACACAGCCATACATACTTACTTGGGTTTCTATGAAACTGAGCGACTGTTCTTTTTGTGCTTTATTTAAAATGTATGACTTCTTGTCATGACAGTGTACTATAGTTTCACTTTGGCAAACTATTAAATGTGTGGGTTTACCAATTGCGTTAATAATTTATTTTGTGTAAGGTCTTGCGATATGCTGATGTTTTTCCTGAGTCACGATAAATCAAGTACTTTTTATTTTCTCTGGAGAAAAGATGTTACCTGCATTAAATCCAGGTGCCTAAGCAAAGCTTGCTAAATTTCAAGATTTTATCTCTGCTGTGATGATGGAAAATCTTCTTGAAAATAAAAACTTGGAATCCTGAAATTCACATTCATATGCATCATAAATTACTTAGTGTTGAAGAGCAATGTATGGCTAATGAATATATAAATTCTTTATTTTTAAGCTGTTGACATACCATCTGTTAAAACCCAGTGGAGTTTTGGTATAATAAGTAGTATTTTTTTTTTTAAGCTCACCTTGTGAAAATGAATTTGCACACCTAAAAACTAGCAATAAGAGACATGATCTTGCTTTTTCATTACCAGTTTAATTGCCTTTGTCTTTGGTACAGTGACTGACACTAAATGGTATGATGTCAGAAGCTTTATGGTGGGAGATTGATTTCTAAACTTCAGAGAAAACTTGAATGCAGTTTGAGATGGAAGCATGTTTATAACCTATTTGCAAATTATACTGTTTATGTTTTATTTGTGATGCTGTTCTCTGGGAGGAGATAAATTGTATTTGGTAGCGATGGACAACATTGTTCTAACAGTTACTTCAGTTTATTTTTTTTATTTCTGATCATTTGCTGTTTTGTGGGTGAAAGTCATAGTATAGAGGTGTGAATAGAATCTGTACAATGGAGTCCTGTCCCAGAGTGGACAAGTATTGTACAGCAGAAGCTGGGAGCAAGATCTAGATGTATGTGTCTGAAAAGTGATCTCTAAAACATATTGTCCAAACTCAGTGAAGATATGTAAATCTAACACTCAAAAGACATAAATTCTGTGAATTGAAATGAAAACATTTAATCCCCTGTAAATAGGTTAGCTGTTTCTTTAAGCAATTTAATGGTAGAAGTCACTGCATAAAAATAGGTTTTTGTGTGTTATCTCTAAGAATGGCCCAAAGTATTAAAGTTAATGCTCTCACATACAAATACATAATTACTTTATAGTACTTTGAAGTTTCATATATTAGCACAAGGTACTAATTGTGCTGAATCAAGTTGACAAATCTGCATAATTTGTAGGTTAACATTAGCATAATCCTGCAGTACATTGTTTAGCAACACTATAGAAATGAAGTTTACTGCATGTTTTTACAACATGATGATGAAGACTGCTTATCTGTAACAATAATAATTTCCACGATATAAGTCACAATGCTTAGGAAATTTTTACCTGATAGTGTTGTCTTTCATGTGCATCTGTGAAGCTTCACTAAAGTGGAATAGGTCTTGGATGTTGATTTCAAAGATTATGAAGGAATTATATCAAAATGTCAAGAAATGAATTGTTAACACAGATGCAAAGTTAAGATTATTTGCTTTAAGGCAACGAACAAAAAACATTTTGCTGTCTGCCTAATGTTTGTGATTTTGCTTTGTACAAAAGTATTTTCTTCCACCTTTTTTTGCGGCTTCCTGAAAATGGCAGCCTTGGGACTTGGTACATCAAGCATAATCATATTGTATAAAGTTCCTCTGAAAGGAAATCTGAATTAACATCTGTAAATTTTTGTGCAATATCATGTGCAATTCTAGAAAGGAATTTCAGTTGTTGCCTATAGCTAGTTTGTTGTTTTTTGGGCATTTTCCCCCTCAGCTCCAAGTGAAATCCAAAGTTTAGAGTGATAATTTTTGAAGGAGTAAGAGTGTCAGTATTTTTGTGACTTACTACAAGTTGTGCTGCAGACAAATGAAATGGGAAATTGTCAATCAAGGTGGTGCTTGATGTGTTCCCTTGTGGATTGACAGTGTATGAAGATAAGGTGTGCCCACTGTTTTTCACTTGTTAATTTTAATGTACTCAAATTAGAGCAGTGAGGCTACTGTAAGTGTCAGAGTTTATGTATGCTGCTTAAGCCCTTTGCAGTGTATGTAAGTCATTTGTTATAGTTTTATAATGAATCTATATAGTCCTTCATGCTTGGCTTCGGGGTGCCCACTTGTGTCTTCTTATCAAACATATGCCAGGAGAAATGGGGTAACAAATCAGAAATCTTGTCCAGATATTGGACAGTTATCTACAAGTCACTCCCATTTAATAGATGAAGAAGATAAGTGGAGCGTGGATATCACTTAGTTACTCATTTTGGGTCAATGATTTGTTTCTGCTGACAAACAAGGCTGGATCCCTAGATAAGAGTGTAATTGCAAGTCTTTCTTACCCTCCAAATGGTTGGGGATTCTGAGCCAGACTTACTCTTCATGAGTTTTCATACTCCTCAGAGGATTTCTCTTTTTATGAACTCACTTAGGAATTTTTACTATCTACATTCTGCTGTGCCAGCTTAGCAGCTCGGTGTTCGCAGTTAGCCGTCTGTTTTTGTGGGTTTTGAACTTACCTTTTGCAATCCTGTTAGTATGCTGTAAATATATATATATAACAATTTATTTTAAATGTTAAAAATCTATAAAATAGTAGTGTGTATAAAATACTGTATTACACAGATTTAGCAGGGGAAATCATCACTTAGAAATATCAGATGTCCCCTAAAACAACTTTTTTTTTTATATTTTTATACATATCCTCTCAGTACAGCTTTTCTCTTCTCTCTCCTTGCAACTCTTATAAGCCAAAGCAAATGGAGGAAGGATAGAGAGTGGCAAGATTCAATTTGCAAGAGCTGGAATGCAAATTCAGTGATAACTAATGTCAACTCTCACTGAATTTTTGCATTTAAGCTGCTGATGTTCTTCCTCATGCCGAGATGAGTAATTTCGCATCCTGAGGAATAGGAGGAGTTCTGTTTTAATGTAGTGTTCAAAATGAGAAACCATACTGGACCAAACAAAATTGATTTTAGGTTTTATTTTGTGTGATTTTCATAACGTAAAATAGATCTTTTCAGTTTAATTTAGAGTGAGATCATTTGTAAATATGAGCTTTTCAGTTGTCTAATCTATTTCTGTAAATAGTGTGGTAATTGAAAAATCATCACAGTCATTTTAATAAATGAGTTGAGTAACTACAGTTTTTAACTGGATCAATAATTTGGTTTCTTACAATAAGTAAGAAATTCATCACATATGGCAGTTCTTGAACGACTCTTGTGTTCATCTGTAGCTAAGTAGGGCAGTCATAAACATTACCTGGGAAACTTAATGTACTTATTAACAGTGATTCAAACATTTTAAAATGTTTTTACTATGATTATGGCAAAGTTTCAAAGGAGCAGTGTATACTATACAATACTGAAACCAGAAGTTTGAAACTACTGCATCTCCACTTGGCATTGCTTTATGAAGAGAGAAAAATGCAAAGGACACAATTGGTAGGGCAAAGGTGGAAGCAAATACCTGGCCATCTGAGGAAGGTTATACTATATGAAAGGAAGGAAATGTACTAGAAAGTTGCAGTGATTACAGCAGTTTGTTAGATGTCTGATTATCATGATGCTTTTTTTTTTGTAGGATGTATTTTCAAATGAAACTGTTTTCTGAGTTCAAAAAAATTTTTTTTGAGGGCATTAAATCTGATTGTTCTTGAAAAATGTTTTCTAGTACTCAACCTGATGGCTCAACAGCAATTTTCTACCAAGAATTGTGCATAAATTGCTATGCTTCTGTCTCTGTGATTTTATTCTTAGATAGATACAAGTTTTGCACATTTCATTTAGTTATTTGTATTTGTCCTTTTCTGACAATTTCTTTATTATTTTATACTCTCAAGATAAAATGAATAAATGTGAGAATGCTATTGAAATAGCCTCAAAGTATACCAAAAACTTAATACAGCTTGCTTTTATGGGGAACAGAGATTTCAACTTCTGCTGAAAGACAGTCAGCCCAGAAAGCTGACTAGAGGAGTCCTTCAATAAATTTGTTTTTATACTTGGGTCTTTTCTTTTACTATGTATTTATTGGTTTAAACTAGCAAGATTGTGTGTTCTGAAATTTATAAAGGATTTATTGTTTATCCCAGGCTTCATCTTTCTCCATCTGTCACCACTTTTAATGGCACTGAGTAATAATTTGGTCACACCTGAGCACTGACTCCTTCTTTGGTGTGGCTTCATCAGACAGGCAGCCATATTAAATTTGGAAGAATAAAAATTTCCTGAACTATTCTCATAGTCTGTATCCATTTCCATTGAAGTTTACTGAACACACTGTCATTTACTTGAGTGACTTGAAGTGTTTGATATATTTAGACTGCAAAGGACTAAGGAGCAACTATTTTAAATTAAGGTTTATCAGCTATTAACCTCAGGGCCCATGAATCAGATTGTGCTTGAGACATGAAATGAGTTGATTCACAGATGGATATAGGTTAGTTTGCTGTTCTTCTGTGCAAAATTTAAATTAGAAGAACTCTGCTCTGTTATTTTAAACCATGTTTTTAAAAGTTTTAATTTAAAATAAAAAAAAAAAGGATTTCTGACCATTTCATGACCAAAATTGTAGAGTGCTTTTATCTTAACTGCCTTCTGTGATCAAATGCTTTAGGAAAAAAAAAATATATATACATATATATACTTAAAATTATTAAAAATAATACCATTAATGTCTTAAATGTTCCCTATCTCATAGTTAATGTGAGAAAGTACAAAGTTGCTGTTTCACTGCTTGCTAGCAAAATTCTGTTTTGTATCCTTATCAAAAATGGCCACCATGAGAAACAAATTTCTGCCTTATGTAGGTGGCTAGATGGGGTACAGTCCTATTAATGTTGTATGGCATTACAAGGTTTTAAATTGTATAGAGCCTTGAGTGAACAAATTTATCAGTTAC
Source organism: Odontophorus gujanensis (assembly GCA_013399175.1). NCBI lineage: Eukaryota > Metazoa > Chordata > Aves > Galliformes > Odontophoridae > Odontophorus > Odontophorus gujanensis. The sequence continues at coordinate 318,272 of VXAB01011181.1, forward strand.
TGGACAAAAAACAGATTAGATATCACAAAGCATTGTGAGTACTTATGTGGTCCTATATGTTATGAACTCTATGATAGTAACAGTTTGTTTTCATTTTTACTTAAAAAAAAAAAAAAAAAAGCCTGTCCTGAATATCTTAATTTTGTTTCAACCATCCTTATGTTTCAGATATTTTTATTTTTGCATAACAAATCGAAGTAAAGCATATATATAACGTGTATATATACATGAAGGGTTGATAAAAGTAAAGGGAGAATACTTCCTTTTCACTCCAGAAGTGAAAATTCCTTTGAAGGAAGTTGCATTTTCTTTTCAATAAGAATAGATGGACATTTGTATCCTCTAGGGAGGCAGATGGTAAAATTGGACCAGAATTGTATTATATGCTGGGAATTCAGAAAACATGGTATGACCACAGAATTCGTCTGAAGCATCAAAAGGAATTTAAAAATGGATAAGACACTGATTTTTGGCACATGTGTTTAATAATATTTTCACTAATCAGAAGTGCTGCTGTGTTTCCAATTGATACAACTGTTAGGAATGTTATTGTATGATGCTATGAACATAACATGAAATTTAATCTGAGGCATCCAATATTTTTCCTTTTTTTTTCCTGTAGTCAGTAGTTATTGATACATTATTTCATCTTTTATGCTTGCAGGCGGTTTGACAAATCCATGGAAAAGTGGAGGCATTTTCATCGTGAAATGAAGAGCTTTAATGATTGGCTAACTGAAACTGAAGAGAAACTGTCAAGAGCACAGATAGAGGCTGGAGATGTCGGTCACGTGAAAACCAAGCAATTTCTCCAGGTAGGATTTGATCAACTAATCTCCTATTTTCTTACAGTAATCAAATGTTTGCTGGTCTGGAATATCTATAGATTTACAGTTCTTTTTAGGTGGCTTTCTGGTATTGAGTATCCAGTATCTATTTTGGTAAGATATTTCTGTTGTCTTTATTCACTATTTCACTAGTTTGTTTTAAAATACATTTATAATAATTAAAATATATATATACAGAAGATAACATGGTATATTGTGCAGTTCTTCTGTAGTTACAGACTCATTTGGTCTTCATTTAAAGTGTCCCTTGTTTTCCATGTGTTATACATGATTACCTGAAGTATCAGGCTTTATTTTTAAATCATGTGTAAGATATGCGTTTAACCATTGAGCTGTAACATAAATATTGCATAAACTGTCTTGTGCGTACCTTGCTTATTTTGCCAGTTTCATGTTTTAATCAAAGAACCTTGTGGATGCATTTTTGTCAAATGCTATGTGACAGAGCAGCCACTTAGCTCCTATGTGTCCAGTTCAGATTTGTGTACTTTTCATCTTGTAGGCTCTTTGAGCATCATAAGGAGAATAATAACTCTACCTTCTGGTTTATTTCATTTCACCCTTGTATGATTGAAATGGTAATGGGTTTGAAGAATTAATTCTAAACTGATGTTTTGCAAGTTGATATGTTCTGGTGAATAAAATGGCTTGACTAAGCTCAGGTTTCATAAATTACTGCTGGTGCATAAGAGAAAAACTAATCGTCATTTTTACATTGAATTGCTGGATTGAATTAAGGGAGTTCTGGGTGAAGGTAGTTATGTCTATCTAATATAAAAGGTACAGCTTTTTATCTGAATGCAAGAGAATCAATTCCTTGGGCTTCTGTTTGTCAATGGTGCACAGTTTTGTATTTCTTTTTAATCTTGTCTTTTGGATTTTAATATTTAAAGTTGCATTTTATAAGATATCATCTGCTAATCCTTGACTGTAAAACTGCAGAACTGAAAAAGAAAACAGACTGTGCAGTACAAGCACAAGAAGTTTTATAACTTAAGTAATACTAAAGTAAAGCTGAAAATGTTAATAATTGGTAACTATTTTTCTATGAATTACTCTTGCGACTTTGAACACTGAGTAAGTCTGAAATCTGGCTGAAAAAAGCAATAGAATGTTATCAAGCCATTAAAGATGCTTTCTAAAGCAAATATAAAAGATAGTGGAGATCATGTGTTTTTTCTAGTCACTGAAACTCTTTCTGTCTCACAGTTTTAAGGATTTCTTTGAAAAACAGATAAAAGAATAAACTAAGACATGAGTGGCTATGTGACAGATAGTAATATGGCGGCACAAAGGCTTACCTTTTCTCCTGCTTTGCCTTGTCTGTTCAGTCACATTTCTAGGCACTATTCCAATATCCATGAGCAGCTTGAAGTGTACTCTTACAACAGTGGAAAAACTGTTTCTACCTTTTTTTGCTAACCTTTTTCTAAAATGACATTTTTTTCTTTAAGAAGTTTTTGTTCTTTGAGGGTGTCCAGACCAAGTTAAAATGCGTTACAGGTGCTATGAATGCACTAGGTGTGTTAGAACATTTCATAGTCCTAACAGATTAGAAACATGATTTTTTTCTCTCCTACTAGAGAAGGAAGCTCATGTTGAATTGAGTATCAGTCTGAAAGACCTTGAGATAATTCCTTGGAATATGAAAGCTTAGATTTTATTGTAGAACAGATTTGCTTCTGTTTCACATTTTTCTATCACCTAGGCTCCTCAGGTTATCCATTTGTTATTTTCCTATGTGATATATAATATATTTATTTCTGTAGTTTGAATATATAGAAACAAGGCAAGTATTTGAACATATGCCATCGGAATGGATTTCTAACAAGATTTTGTTTTGGCAATCCCTCAAGCTTTTTCTTTCTTTCATTTTAGCTTGTGTTTGAAATCTTGGAAACTTATGGACTCGTCTCTCAAAAATCTCATTTAGTTCAGTGCAACAGCCAAAATAGCCTTTTTTTAATAACATTCAAATAACTTGAAAATATTCAAGTTCAGAAATGTAACCAAATGTTAGTTGATGTTTGTGAAAGAATGTTTAGTCTGAAGCTCCGTTACCACAGTTCTTTGTCTCCATCTTTATTTTGTTGGTTAGCCTAAAGAATCTGCATCTCAGGCAGCATATGTTGACAGCGCCATGCAACAAGGAAGTCACTTTAAAAGTATAAGGCTTTTGTGAGGCAGAAGAGGTCATTAGAATTTCCATTAGATTAAACACTTAAAACAGCCGAACATTTTGATTTACCAGAGTAGCAACTTCTTTAATTAATGAGATCGTGCTAGTTGTAGAACCATATTCAGAATTAACAGGATTTGTCTGAAAACTCTTTCACAAGCAAGTGAATGGTTTTGTATTCAACAAGGAACTTTTAGAAAAAAATCAGAAAATATTCAGGTGTGTAATACGATTTCTAGGCAGGAATACTTTGGAAAAGTAAAGATTAATGTGTTCATTAACATTCAGTTAGTACATAGAGTCAAATGTTAATGTAAAATGAAACAGTCAGCACTACAATTAGGAGATTATGTTGGTATAGATCAAGAGATAATTACATTACTTAGATGCATTTTCTTTTTTTGTTATTCCTTTTTGCTATGCAATGCTGTGGAATGGTAATATACTACAATTATTTGTTATCTATAATGTGAACAAAATCTGGTAGTAGAATTGTTATTTTCAGATCATGAATACTTAAATACTTATTGTGATTTTTTTTCTGTTGTAAAAAAATCACATTTTAAGAAATTGTAATTGACTTTTTAATTAGGAGGCATGAGCTTTAAAAAGATGCATCATGCAATCCCTTTGAAACATATCAAACTCTGTCTTGGAAGTAAAGATTTTTTTTTTCTAATTGTTCTGGCTGAAAGGATTTTCTTTCTCTTTGCTCCTTAATGAGTGAGAACTTCACTTCTTCAACTTTCCCCATTGGCATTTAGTTTATACGCACTTTGATCTTGTGCCAAGAACAAGATGTAGCTCGGTTTTATCTACTGCCCTGTCTTTGTTACCCTTCTGTCCATATGGTATGCAGTCATGTTATCAGTTGGATCTCATTTTGGTAAAATAAAACTGCTGTTTTCTAATCTGGTCTCACACGATAGCTGGACAACTTGACTCTTACTTCTGTGCCTGTGTTTCTTCCTGCAACCTAAGTTCTCAAATGACTGTAGTCCTGACAGAGAGGTGGTCTGTACCATCATTGGGGTAGCTCAGGTATTACGCTTTATGGTTGGATCTTACTATGGCTGAAAGTTGAAGTATCATTTCCCATCATCTTCTGCTCTGCCTTGCTGCTATCTGTATTTCATTTCAAACACATTGAAGCAACCAAACAAACAACAAAAAAACTCATGTTGGAAATTGACACCAAATTTATATGGAAGAAAGTGGTAGATAAGAATTAGTATGATGGTATTTGTTTCCCTGTGGGAGGATACAGTTTTCAGGTGCCGAGGAAAAAATGCTAAAGTAGTAGTTATAGAAATTAATTCTTTAAAAGTTTCAGATTTAGTCAGTAATATTAAATTCTCAGTTATCTGGGAATTCAAATATATGCTCTTGTTTAAACAGTACATACAGGTCATCCAAAATGTGTTCCTTATACAGGAAGAATTAAGAATTGGTTAGCAATCTCTATTTAGTATCCACTTCAATGACTCCCATTCAACTTTATTATTTTAGCTGCGTTTTGTTTTTGTTTATTGAGTAGATTTAATGGTAAAATTATTAACCCCAGTCAGACAGAGCAAGGGCTGGACTTCATAACTTCTACAATATTTCAAAAATATTCTATATGGTTACTACTTTCTAAGTTATTAACCTCCACTTAAAGACATAAATATCAAGGATTCTGTTTGGTTTTTAAGGTCACAGAAGAACTTAAAGCCAGTAAGCTTTTGATTTGAAATATTCTGGTGTTGAGTTTATTAATTATACGTTGCCTTCTGAGCATATTGTGGTTAGCGAAACAGTTTTTAAGTTACATGGCTTTTAAACTGTTCACACATTGAATTGATAAGCATTTACATTTTAGAGTACTTACATAAGCCTGTAAGAGAACGTGAATGAATGACATATGCCTTCTTCAGACCTTTCTTCTCTATAATGTCAGAAACACCAATTTTTTTTCCTTGTAGATGTTGGAAGCAAAAAAAAAAAAAAAATACAAAGAATCTAGGCTTCAGCACTGAAAGTCGTGGTCATGCTAATAATTTTTCTCTTTTATATCTAAATTGGATTATATGGATATTGATGATTTAATAACCACTAAATTTAAACAGTATTTTTTTCTGGAATGCAGCACAAATGGAATCAGAGGATATGGGAGAAAACAAGTGTTTCAGTGCTTGAGGCCACATTTTCATACAACAAAAACGCGGTGGTAACTGGGTAGATAGTTTGCTTGGTCTTTCTCTAAATGTGAACTTGGTGAAAATTATTTTATATAATTTTGGATTTCATCTTGTAAATTTTGTGCATTAGAGTTATTTCCCTTCAAATAATCACTGGTTTTCCTTGTTCCATTTGGATTCCATTCGAATCCAAATCTTTCAGTTTTGTCCATTAGGATTAATTTTGTTTCATTTTGAAGTGTTCTGTTTTTTTTTTTTTGACTCTGTGCAATATTTTCAGTGAAATAGGAGAAACTGAATAAAAAAGAAACCAGTTTGGC
>VXAB01011181.1:323841-345392 GCA_013399175.1 Odontophorus gujanensis
CCCCCCCCCCCTTCTTTCAGCATACTTTTTAATTAGAATGGTTATGGTATGTATTTCAATATTTGTCACACTGCAAATTGACAGATGGCATTATTTTTAGGAGTGCATTATTGGTTAATATTTCATTAACAGTAAAAGTACACAATGACCTTGAAAACAGTGTTCCTATTTTTTTTAAACAAAATTCTTATAATTTTACACATCCTTACAACTAATACATTTCTGGATATATACAATTCCTAAAACTGTTCCTTTACTGTTAGATGATTCCTCAGAGCTCTTGTTGCTAATAATGGCAGTGATGTAATATTGAAATAGTTTATTGTGTATTTGTAGTAAAAATACTTCCTTGTCATATCAAGCTATAAGAAGCATTGCTTTGCAATTATAATAAATATTCAATTTCTTCTCTGCTGCATACATTTCTACATTGTTCCTCATTCCTAATTTACTGTATTTTATTTTATTTTTTGTCATAAATTGTTGCTGCTGGTAGTGGGACATTAAGATGTCTTAAGAAATGACAAATTTAAAGATTTTGGTGTGATTCTGCTAACTCTGACACCAGTAGTTAAGAACTTACAGTTCACATTCAGATTGTGTTGTAAATCCTGGCACTACTTATTCAAATAATCAAGTTAAATCTTGTGAAGAATACAATTTTGATGAATTTTTCAAGTATTTTATTACACAACTTTGAAATAAATACTAGGACAGAGATGCAATTGATGTCTTTTTTTTTTAATTTCATTTTTATTTTTTAAACATGAATGAATAATATTTTGCTCGTTTTTCTGTCTTGGAGAAAAGTGTTCTTGGACTTGATCTACTGGTAGCTAGTTGTGACACTCACTATTTGGGGATTCATTGTCTCCAGTTTTAGTAGGTTAAAGGAGTTGCTCACAGGGATCTGTAAAGGAGTCTGAGGTTTATACACATTTCACAAATATTTTTTTTTGGAAATGTATGCAAAAAGGAGGAAATGGAGGAGGATGATTTTTTTTTTTTCACTCAAATGACTCTTGATTGATTTCATGGCTAGTTGTGCAGTATTTTAAATCAATGGCATGTAAACATAATGCAGTTTAATTTAAACAAACAATACTTCTGCCATGGTATAAATGCAGTTAATCTGAACATGTCTCTTAAGTTTTCAGAAGAGAGTGACTGAATGAATTACTGCTTTGAAGGATGATTATAGTGGTTCTTTTGCCTAACAAAATATCTGTGTGCTTTGCTTTTTTACAAGTATTTCTCACATTGGATTTAGTGATAAATACGGCATGATTAAGTCTGCAGGCATTGAGCATAGATGTGAAGATAAGATCCAACAGTAAAAGTGTATGAGGCTTTATCTGTGTCACTTACAACCTGGCTAGCCTGAGTGTCTTTCTGCATCTTCTGATGTGAATGATTAGCTGTTAAAAGTTGTTTATGTGAAACAAGTGCAAAAGCTAAGGTTGTGAGCAAGGAACTTTCTATACAAATTAGTTGTATTTATATAAATTAGTGATTTAGAGTGGCTTTAGAGGTTTGTTGTGGTGCCTTTCATGGGTTTATTGAGATATACTTAGAAACTTTAATCACAACGAATTTTATGAATTCTCTCAATATACGCAGATTTTAAGCACCAACATATTTTAGGCTAAGGCTGTAAAGGATTTTTTCTTGCATGTTTCTTGCATGTTTGGAGGCAAAATCTTTCTTGATTATGAATAAACTAAGGAAGAAAAAATTCAGTAGACCTAGTTTTCCAGAGAGCAATATTCTATCTAAAGAGCTTTCCATCCTTAAAAACAAATCTGTCAGAATCCTTAAGCATGCATTAAAACATATTCTGAATGGGTTAGTATTTGGTATTTCTCAAATCAGAGCAGCTGAAAGGTGATCAGGAGCAGCTCCAATAGCACAAGGCACTGCTGCATTTCTATCAGACTGTGATGACCTGAGAAGGACTGTTCATCTGTAGTTGTGTTGTCTGGTACATTTTGGCTCTGACTCTCTCAAGTGTTCAGTGCTAGAACCATATTGGTTGCAATCATTGCATTTGGGATGAATACAGAACAGGGAATTCAGGGGTAGACTGAAATATTTACTTTTGATGTTTTTACGGTTTATCTTGATTTTACAACATTGCTAAAACTTTATATTTCATTTGAAGTGGGTACTGGGCCCATAGAACATACTGTTTACATACAGTTTTTCTTTTTGAAAGACTCATGGTTCTCATCTTTAATGACTGACAGCACAAAGTTTTTCCTTGAGTGTCTTTTGTTGGCCTTTAGTTACTACTAAATGTTTCAGTGTTTAGAGATGAAGAGGTAATCTTGCACCTGGGAAGGCACCTTGCAGTATTCTTGTAACCCTTAGTTGCCTCAAATAAAACCTCTTAGATGCCTTAAATAGAATCTGCTCTGATATTTTCTAAACTTGCTGTAATTTTAATGGCTTCAGCAATGGCTTCTGTTGCACAAGACTGATGATTCTCCAAACCTTTTTCCAACCCTGCCATAGTCAAGGGAAGAACTGTGAGAGTGTGGTTCCATTGGAATGCTCTGCAAGATGACAAAAAGAATGATTTCATAAATGTGAATAACACTAACTTTGCTCAAATATAAAATTAATGAAATTAGGCTGATAAAGTTGTTACCTCTGTCTCTTTTAAAAAATAAATTAATGGCCCAGGCAGCACACATTTTGTTTTAAAGCTAATAACAAAGAAGCAAGCCAACCGTTATTTATTTATTTATTTTGCTAGAGTTAATAATGCTTTTGGAGCATGAGAACTTTGACTATTTGGAAGTCGTAAATTATTAATCAGCAAAAAACAAACAACGGTAGAGTTTAATGTATGGCCAAAACATTGTTGTGTTACTGAGTTCTTTTCATATCAAAACTCTGTGAACTTGTTAAAGTTAATACTGCAATTTCTTTTATGATGGAAGAGACTAATATAAAGAGGACTTTATGGTTGCCTACTATAAACATTAAGAATGTTTATAAATAGAAAAAATGTATCATCCTGATAATCATGTCAGTGTGAAAGTGAATAGTAAAAGAACATCTTTTCTTTTTGTTTCTCCATAATCCTAATAAAAAGTTCAATGAAGTATCTCATATTAATAAATCTTTGTTGTTTAAACTGAAGGATAATGCTATTTAAATGGGTGTTTATCCTTCATGTGTGTCTGAAATGCTGCTGATGCTATGTCTTGGTCACTGTTTTTCAGTGGTAGAATTACAGATTATTTTTGAACGTTATAGGCAACACTGAAACTCCAGTTTTCTGCTTTTTTTTTTTTAATAAAAGCATAGTCACTTTTAAGTTCATAAAGAAATGAATATTTCTATCAATACTATTTAGAGTATAATATCAATTCATCTGTGGTATAAATCTTTATGGAGCTTGCTAAGTCAGGTGCTTTTTGAGACTTAAGACTATGCTTTTTGACTTTACCAAACTTTTCTGACCTCTTTCTTGTACAAAACTTCCATGACACATTTGGGGAAAACACAGGGTCCTCTCTGTTTCCTTATACTCCTTCCAAGTATTTTAACTCCTGCGAATTCTAGGCACATCTAATTTTTTTAATCACTTTTGTATCTTTGTCAGAATTCTTGTTTTCCATTCTGACAGTCCTCAAGGCTTTCAGTAAGGTTTGAGTTCTCTTTTTCCATGCTGTACGTTGTACTTTTCCATGTACTGATACATGTGCTGGTTGGTTTTCCTTTTGCTGATGTATATCAGTGATGAGCATTCTGCATTATTCATAATTTTCAAATTCTGTGAGAGCTTTATTATGCTTTGCAGGGTTGCCTTGCTTTGTTGTTGTTGTTGTTGTTTAGTTATTTAATACAATTAGAAGAAGCATATATAATTCACAGATTTCAAGTTCTCTCATGCTCTAACGGGTTTTCTAATAACCTTGGAGACCAATCACTGTAAATGGACCGTTTACTTGGAAATGAATGCTTTATCAATGTGAGTTTTAAGAAATTAAGTTGATATATTTGAAATATTAAGAAATAAATATTAGAAAAGCTAAAATTACTGAATAGTAACACTTCAGGTACTGAAGTATTGGTCTGGACTGAGAATTGTAAGAAAACTGAAAAGGAGCAAAGAGGGGTACTTCCATACCCTTGCTTCCCAGATAAGGTATTTTTAAGGGAAAAAATACTCCGTCATATTTTAATTTCATAAATCTAGAAGAATAAGTGGAATTAATTTAAAAAATTAGGATGAGAAAACAATACTGACAACAGATTTTACTTGGTGGAAGTCATAGTCCTGTTTGCCTTGGGAAATGAACTATCTAATAATGATATTGGATGCTTTTGACAAGGTTTCTGTTTGCTTCTTTTCATTTTGTTGGTTTCTAGTGAGGTCTCTAAGATCTCAGAAGATCTTACACATTTTAAAGCCTTTGTGCTTTCAGGTACTGCACTTAGGTGAACCTTTTGAGCGTTTTCAGTATTTATGAATAATAGTTTTAATGCGTTACCTATTTAGAACGTACTGCAGATGAGCTTGTTTGTTTATGTGAAGACCTTAGACCAATAAGGAGAAATTGAATGAATATGAGGGTCTGTAAAGAGTGCCAGCGTTGAACAAATTTTTTTTTTCTTAATACAATCTCTAGTTATATAAAAATAATATATATTAAGTTTTGAAAGATAGACATTCCTAATTTAGGATATACTTTGTCCTGCTCTTATGATCAGATAATTTGCAATAATACAGTTAGAGAATGGGAAAAGGAGTTACACATTTAGGAATGAAAATCACTTTAATGAAATGTAATAATCTTATGGGATTTTGACTTATCTGCAAATTTTTAAAAGCTTCTTGGTCTACTTGACTCACATATAGTGGCCTTCCAGTATCTGAAGGGGGCATACAGGAGAACTGGGGATGGACTTTTTATAAGGACGTGTAGCAACAGGATGAGGGGAAATGGCTTTAAACTGGAGAAGGGTAGATTTAGACTAGATATCAGGAGGAAATTTTTTACTGTGTGAGTGGTGAGACACTGGAACAGGTTGTCCTGAGAGGTTCTGGGTGCCCCCACTCTGGAGGCATTCAAGGCCAGGCTGGATGGGGCTTTGAGCAACCTGGTCTAGAAAGAGGAGTCCCTGCCTACAGCAGAGAGGTTGGAACTACATTATCTTAAAGGTCCCTTCCAACCCAAACCATTCTTGAGATTCTATGTATTCTATAATAAGCAGGGATGGGCCCCATTCTCTGAAGTTCATTTAAAAGCAGGATATTTGTAAAAGGTATTTACATGTATACTATCTGATATTTGTTATATCTATTCTGAAATTCTTTACACTCTTCCAAATGCAGAATATCGGCATACAAATGTGAAATAGTATTATAGAGAGGAATTATTCCTGTAGTTTTTTTTATTACAGCTGTTGAAGCTTCTGTTACTGGGAAGTTCAAAACATTAAATTTCTTGGGGCATCCTTGGCAGTAATATCCGATGTAGAAAATTAAGCATTCTTTGAAATGTATCAAGTCTAGAAATTTTTACTTTGTATTTTAACAGAGAAATTTTTCCGAGATGCATTTTAAAGTAAAAACAGCAATGACATATATACTTACTGTGGACCTAACAATATGATTCACAAGTGCAAATATGTTGTCTGTTTTACCATTTTGTTCTGGCACTAGTTTTTCTGTGTGTAAGAGAGAGATTAGAATTTGTTTACAATCTTAGAATCCTAATTAAGCTTTTTAATTCATTTTAGGTGCTCCCCTTATCTTTGTATTATTCATAATGTTATCAGGAGTTCTTCAAGTAGTGTATAATTATTTTTCAGTTAATATCAACAGCTTCTATAAAATGTGGATTTAAAATCTTTTGTTGGAGATCCTTCACATCAGAGATGTTTTATCACTGTGAAAGAAATTGTTAGCTACACTTGATCTAATAAAGACAGTACAAATTTAGAATGTGTACTAACAGGTAATGATTTTGAGTATTACTACATTGTCATATCATAGCTTCATGAGAACTCATCACATTAATTGTGTAATGAAATAATCCAAAGGTGGATGAAGTAACTTTCTTTTCAAAATGAAGAACAAATCTAAAAATATACAAAAAGCCACATAGTTTTTAAAGCATTAATCTATATATATGTGTATGTGTCTTCAAATTTTGACCACTTTTGATAAACTACTACCTTATTAGTTATCTCTGTTAAATCTTTTGAATTTATCATTGTGTCAGTGCTAGGTGGTTTGTTGGATTTGATTTGTACACTACTGAATAGTCCTTTTAGTATCCCTTTAGTCCTTTATAGTATCTTTTGCTCTTACGTATCTAAAGTTTTTAAAATCTTTAAGATTTTTCTTCTGTCTCTTATCCTGAGTTCTCCAAAGTATTGTCAGAAAATATGGTTGAGAGAAGTAGGAAAATATTTAAAAATAATAATAAGTAGCATGTAAGGAAATAATTGCAGTATTAGGAACTGAAATTAAGCTGGATAGTAAAAAAAAAAAAAAAATAAATCTAGATATTAACTCACAGATGATTATCCATAGTAGTCAGAATTCTCAAATTATTTTTTTTTCATTTGAAAAGTCTCAACAGCATCTCCATTAAATTGAGTGACATTGTGAGGGGAAAATGCTCGTAAGTAACTATGTTATGAAGAATTGATCTGAAAATGCAACGCAAAAATGACCACTGGCTTTTTGCTAGAATAAGTAAGTTTCATTGAAAACTGGACAAAAACTTCAGTATCCTTTTTTCTACCAAGAGTTTTAATTTAACTTCTGCATACAGCAGGCTTTTGTTAGTCCAGTGAGATGTGATACAGAATGCATCTTCAATTCAGTGTGATAAAAAAATCCTGGTGAGGTTCATACTTCTTTTTTCGTAGCACAAACTGGATGCTGATACATTTATGGCTCCTGGGAGAGCTATCTTGTAGTATAATTTTCACATGTGAATGAAACAGTTTTTATATCTTCCATAAATCATTCTTTGAAGAGAGTTTACAGGGCTAGATTGAAAGGAAAAACTGCCAGATACACAAGATGCATATCAGAAATACACTAAAGACTTAAAATTACACAACACCAAACTATGCTGAAGCTATGGTAGAACAAATCAGAAATGAAGACTAGGATAGCTACTGGTTCAAAAAGATGATATCATATGCAAATAGTAAGTTTAATAATATGCTAAATGTTGGACTTTTTCCTAGACTTTGTGTGTGTTTCAGCATACATATGAATGTCTACTTGATTTGTTTAAGTTAGGACAATGCATTTTTGAGGGAAGGCCTAAGAATGCTCTTTTTTTCCTTGTAGCACTTGTGGAACTTGTTTTTTGGTTCAGATTGAGGAAGAGAAACTCCCACATCTGGAAATTCTAGGGAAGGCTTTTTTGTTTTTCTTTTTCTTTTTTTTTTTTTTAAATATAGCAGAAGCCAAAGCTGTTGAAGTTGACAAGACAGATAGTTTGAGCTATAACAGCTAGGAAAATCTCCTACCAGATGCAAAAGCTAACAAAACTATTGGGCTGATGCTTCAGTTGATGCAGTGCGTGAGCACGCTTACGTATTGCTTCCCGCTCAGTTGCTGTTGCCACACATCGTTATCTCCTCCAGTAGAGCTCTGAGTCAAAGTCAATCTAAGTGAAGGCAGTGTATGTGGGCTCTGGGTTCTCTAATTTCAGTTTTGTTCTTTTTCTTCTATATAGGCCTTTTTTAATAAGTCTGCTCGTATTTAAGTGGTCAAGATGTACTATTCCTACTTGGAATAAATTTCTCTAGGAATCTGATCTCCACCTGTCCTTTACAGTATGGCCAGGGGTTTTGAGAGATTTGGTTTCCAAACCCTAGACATGAAAGTATTTAAATTGTGTCAGGTCACCAAATTAAGGCAAATGTGAACTGTCATCTTTCCTTATAATTTATCCATGACTTTCAGTATTATGGTCAGTTTTGTAAAAGTATTCCCTCTCAATTTGAGAACCACAGGATCTATAAAGGAAATGTAATAAGATAAAAAGTAGGACTTGGGGAAGTGGAGTAAAAAAAAAAAATTTTGTAATTATTTTTATCTGAATGTTTTGTTTTGTAATGCAAGCCATCTATTTTAGCCATTCTGCTTAACTTGCTTCATTATGCATATTGGTTTTTCAGTAGTGAAGACTAAGTAGAATAAATCAGATTTTATCTTATACATAATTTGTATGAAATTCCTTTCTTAGGTGAATAATGCGTATATAAATAGTAATGCTTGGGAAAGACAGAGAGAAAATTTTAAAATAAATATTTATGAATGCTAGAAGAGTAGATTCGTACAGTACTTGTTCCAGTCAAGGGGTAGTTACCTACCTCACAACTTGTGCTTTTAATGGTTCAAAATGTTGAACAATAAATTTCTCATTATTTTATAACTGAGTTTAAATGTCAATGCATAAGGGAAATGGTCCAGCTGGAGAACCCATATCCATGCTATTATAAAGGAATAGGATATGAATGAGAATTAGGAAAGGATAGCAGCTTTAGAACTAGGTGTGAGAAGTAATTTGGTATGAATTTGTTTTAAATTTCTACTAGGCTACTGAAAGGATTTTTTTTCTGAAGTCAACAATAGTTCTCATTCTGTTTCATTCTGTTCCTTAAGAACATTTTTGTCTTAATTGGAATGGAAATGTTGCGATAAAAACTTTACATGCATGTCTGTATTAAATGATATATGGAGTGAGCAACTGTATCTGTTCTCCACCTACCCCCCAAAAAAAAAAAAATATCAGTAAGCAATAGATCTAGCTACTATTATAAGCAGAATTATCTGTCAATATTGAGTGAATAGAAAATGGGGAATACCATATTTAAATGACTTTTCTTACTTGAATGAAATAGTGAGAGAGGCTATTTGAAAATAAGAGACTTTATCCACCAAATGTTTGCCATATTAAAAACATTTTTCTGTACTATACAACTTCAGACAAAGTAGTTTACAACAGGCTTTCTGTCTTTATGGAGTCTTCCTTGTGCTGAAAAGATTCAGCATTCAAATTGATGTTTTGGTGGATGCAATTGATTGCCATTTCATTATAGATATTTCATGTTAGTATAGGTTGGATTTCTCTTATTTAGTATTTGGATTGCTGTTTTTTCAGCAGTATGTTTTACTTTATTTCTGAGGCAATTCTATTACAGCATAAATTAGAAAAGTTATATTCTTTGTTCACAATATATGCACAGATTCAGTGATTTATTCTGTAAGTAAAACAACATACTCTAGCATTCATTGTAATTGCTGTAGATCTGGTGTCAACGGCCACTGACAAGTTTTTCTTTCAATCATATTTTTGAGATGCACTGCAAGACAGACGTGAAAAAGAATTTCTAGATCGCCACAGTACTGTAATATTATTTTAAGTTTTAAGTTCATAAATTCCTTATTTCTGTTATTTTTTTAAACTCCGAGACTGCGCTGATGTGCAGTATGTCCCACCCAACACAAACTGTTCATGTTCTATGACTAGAAGCTAAAATTCTCATTTAAGACTTACACAAACAATTGTAGTCATTCATGGGACTGGTTGTGCTCTGAACTAAAGGAGCACTATTTGTTAGAGTAGATCATGTGATTATTAATAATAGTAATAATAAAGCTATCCCTAAAATATTTTGAACCAAAACTACATAGTCGTTTATATTGGAAAATGTTTAGAAGTTTATACTCAAGATAGCTATTCCAGTGTCTAAAGGGGAAAGAGGTATTTTAGTTCATTATAATATAGATACTTAAGGTGAGATTTATTCTCACCTAACATTAAATTTCAGCAGTGTAGAAAGTTGATGATTCTAAACTGTTTTTTTAGCTCATGGAAGTTAATAGCTGCGTATAAGACGAAATTCATCTAATGTCACTATTGATAACATGGAGGTTTAAAACACCTTGTGCCCTCAGGGTGTCTGTTTACTCCCATTGTCTGTAGAGTTTAGAAAAACATCTCAGATGCAGAGATGCATGTTGTAGATATAAGAAGTTAGATGAAGTAAATTCCACTGGTACATTTTTCTATAAACTTTTTTTCACTTTTTCATTATTTTGAAAACAAACCTCACTAGGGCATCAAAGGCATTAAAAAAATATACTAGTAGTTTCTTTGGTAAAATCCTTTTTTCTTTTTTTCATTTGTGATGGAAAGTAAGAGCTTGTCAGAACTGTAGTGCTGGATTACGAAAGGTAGTATAAAGTAAGATATGAGGACAGGATGTCAGCTTTCCTTGAGACATCAGAAGAATGGGAGGCATCCTGTGTATCAGACACTGGAAAATTCCTAGTAACTTGGATTTGGAATACCATGTGATTAGTCCTCTGTACTTTCGAACCTAAGGTGGAGTTAAGAAATAGCTGTGTCTTTTAAGTAGGGGATAAAGATACCAATTATCTTTTGGGATGCCTCATGTCCCTTGCTGGATGAAGTTCCTACCCAGCTCTCTGTCTCAGCCAGATGTCAGAAGAGGCAGCGAACTGCAGTGTCCAAGTCTAATGGACTGGAGTTCTTCAGTGGAATCACCAGTAAACATTTCATTTTTAATGTAACAGTTTTTGTGAGTGGCTTTACTTTCACATGTAAAAGATTGTGAAGTTCTTTCCAGTAGTAACAGATCCAAAATATGAATTGCAAAATATTTGGAATTCATACAGTCACATAGTTTCTTCTTTTCCTGTTTTGATCGCTAAGAAATTCTCAGTGTTTCCTTATAGAAACACAGGGGAAATGTTTAATTCAGTTTTTATATATTTTGTTATAGTTATAGAAAAAGCCTATATAAATATTTGGTGGTGGGTTTGTTTGGTTTTTTAAATTACATTATTATATACTCAACAGTCTTCATAAGGTATTTTCAGAATCAGGGAGTTAATATTTCCATATGGCTTTCAAAATGCAAATACCAATAAGGTTTTCTTTGCACTAGTAAATTTATAGCTGTGATGTTTCATTTTCTGACATAGAGGTATAAGTGATACAATGTCAAGTTTACATTTGACCTTGAAGATGTTCAGAAGATGACTCTTCTGCAGCTTTGCTAAGATGGATAAAATCATCTATTATCTGCAACTGTATTATCTAGCCAAACTGTGGGTCTATTATGAGTTCTGTTCATGTCTGTAACAGTGAATTTATTCAATTGAGATTCTATCTATTTTTATTCACCTTCATAATGCTAACACAATACACAATGATTTCATTTCTTTATATATATTTACATATTATATTCTTAAACCTAATTCCAGGCTTTTACAAGTAATAAGGGCATACAATGGCTAAACAATCAGCTCATATTTATTTCATCTGAAAGAGGCAGTGAATGTTACAAATACAGAAACTCAGAAATTATTTATGGCAGTATAAGAAATTGTTCTTGAGTGACTGTAGATATGCCAGCAGAAGTGTTGTTTTAAATATTGATGGATTAAACTGTTGTCAGTCATAGGTACTTTCAAGTAATTAAAAATAGTTTTCATTTGCCATGTCTGAAATTCCTTCTCTTCAATGCATAATGTAATTAGGGTGAGAAACAATGGGAGTTACAGAAGTATGGCCTATCTTTTATGTAGCCCTTGTTTTTTTTTCTTTTTTATTATTAGTTTTCATTGATGGGGTGTCCTTGTAATATTCAAACTTGCTTTACTGGCCACAGAGATTTAATAATAAAACATGATAGTTCTTTCTGGTCCTGAAAATGTGAAGTTTCCAAAGCTGTTTTTACCATCTTATTGCTGCTGTCAAGTGACTCAAGTTGGGGGAAGAAAAAGAAAAAGAAAGGCAGAAGGAAGAAAGCAGATTAAAAACAAACAAACAAACAACCCAGAAGCAATTTACATTCAATGATTTAACTGACTGTAATTGAAAGGTGTTGTATCTACTTTAAAACAGTTTTTTTTCTCCTCCTTTTTTTTATTATTATTGAAAGAAAGCAGATTTTTTTTTTTAAACAATCTTATAGTCTGCCAGGTGGAGATAGTTGAATTATTTGCCTTATTCCAGAATAAAACCCCATGTTTCCTTATCAGCCTATTCACCTCATCACCATCTTTCAGCACTGTGCATGCATTTTTCATTTTAGATACTCCTGATAAATAAATTTTATGTTACAGAAAGAAACTAGGATTTTCAAAATCATCTGAGAAAGCAGAGTGCTAAAAGTTCATCAGTTCCATTGAGATACTCTTTAAGGTTATTTGAAAATCATAAATAAATGAAGTAAGTTATTCTACATTAAGTCTTAGCAAAGAAATACTTTTGAGAAGAAATCCCGCATTCCTATATTCTTTTGCTGTTGACACAGCAGTTGAAAATTGGGATACCAGAATAAATACAAATAATTACAAATCTTTCAGTGGCAAAACTGATGTATCTCATTTTATCTTCTTATCTACACTCATTAGGGTATTATGTACCTCTTATGACACGACCAGCGAGCACTCAAGACACACTCTTCCTTCACTTTTGATGTGTTACATCAAACATTACTAGTGTTGACTTTTCATTTGCTATGCTCATTTCTAATATTATCCACATGTCTTCATATAATTTATGGTTTCATTTTCATAATTAAGTTGTATTTTTTTTTCAAGGAGAAAATATCTCTTACTGTGAGATTAAGAGAAATTTGATTTTCTTTCTTAATTAACTGTTTTGATGGAAGAATTTGGTGCAGCACAAAGAGATAAGATGTATGTAATGGCTTAAATATATCCATTGAAGTTGATCACATTACTATGACAGTCAATTAATGAGGGAATAAACCAGTGAAATAATACATAATCAAAATGATTATGTAAGACCCAAGCCCATTGTGATAAAATATGAGTCGAAATAGAACATGCATTTCTTTGAAGTTGAATAATTTCTTCTTTCTAACTGGTGCACACTCTATTTCGTCACAGTACAATTTCTCATGCTAAATTCATCTTGGGTAGAACCACGAGATGTGCAGAATGAGCAAAATCTAATATTTCTAAAGTGTGCCTTTCAGTGGTGGGATTATATACATTTACATATTAGAGCTACGGGAACTGTATAGAATGCTTAACATAGCTGACAACTTTCCAGGAATGCACTTTACAATATTTTCTTCAACACATATGCCAATTAGTCTGAAAATACTAAGCAGTAAAACAATTATCAACATTTTTTTATCTGAACTGTAATAATGAGACTTACTTTTTGAAGATGAAAATAACTATTAAGCTCTTTCTGTATTTGTTGGGTGATAAGAAAAAAGTTAACTGACATGGTAAATTACCGTCTTTTAATATGAAGTCTTGTAACTGATATCTTTGTGTGACTAAGTCCAAAGCAGTTGATATACGATGATGGAAGTGATAGGATAAGTGTTCTGTGTTGACTCCTCCTCCCTAGTACCTGAAAACAGATGATGGAATTTGTGTTAGAAGAAATGAATATTACAGTGAAAGAAAGATCTATACAGCTATGAGCACAATGGGGTCTGCAGTACATATGAGCAGTACTTTTTGTTGTAGTTATTGGTGGAAGAAGTTTCCACTCCTTTCTGTGTTCAACTTGGTGCTTTCAGTTTATTAAGTAATTTCTTACATATCAATCTCTTCAAAAATTGTGCTATTAACTTACTATTGATAGACTATTCCAATATACCTGAATATATGTTTTATGTTTATAATTTGACTTAATAAGTATGCATTTATGATGCTAAGTCATTTTCCCTGAAAATCAGAAAATTCAACTTACTTTAAAGCTTTGCTATAAAAATGGAAGAAGGGAAGGTGAAATCAATGGAACAGAATGCATTCTTTAACGAGTGACCTAACGAGTTCTCTGATGAGACTCTGGTGTTATTTCAACTTCATGTCCATCCGCAGAATATCTTGTTCATTATGCAAGGATTTCAAACCCAGTTGGATATACAGCATTGGAAAAACAACTGGTGATTTGTGGTTGATAAATTTGTTGACAAAATGATGGAAAAAAAAAGTCCATGTAATTTAAGCAGTTATTTCTGTAATGATATCTAATCAGCTTATCTAGATGATGAATACAGTGGGTAGAAATATGTATAGCTCTGAAGGGGGATGTTTGAAGTAAAGGCTGAGGGTCTGTTATGCTTCCTCTGCTCTGAGGGTAAAGAACAAGAAAATAGTAGGTGTAGTTGAGCAAAAGACTTTTATTCTAAGAAATTTCTGTTTGAAGTTCAGAAAAACTGTTGCTGTCATGAAAACATTTAGAGCTGACCTTGTCTAATAGCTGGAAGTATATACTTCCAGTATCTATCAGTCTCTTTAAAATAAGGAAAAAAAAAAAAAAAAGAAAGAAAAAAGAAAAAACTTATTGCTTCCTCGATTTATTTGTCATCCATGCGTGTGATGGAAGGTGTGCTATGGAAGTGTTTTAAACAGCAATGAATGATGACCAGAACTGTGTAGAGGTGTTTTTATTTATTTATTTATTTATTTATTTTCCCCCAGGGCTAACTAAAGGTTATTCCATTTTATTCTTAATTTATTTTTTTCTGTCCTGATTGTGTCCTTGTAGTACTTGCTTGTATACGTATAAGGGCCTTTGTCGCTTTACTGTGCCAACACCTGAATTTCTGTCAGAATCATAGGAAATAGAAGGTTTGGATTTAAGTTATAAAAGGCTAAGGAGCGCTTTCAACCTGCAATTCTCAACAGCAATAATGCAATTCCCTCCATCCTACTTGCCACAGTAGCCTATAAACTATGCCTACTTTCAGGTGTGATGGAACCTTTTCTAAAATTTATATTTTCAAGCATTTGGCCAAGTAATGACAAGAGCACCATAAAGCTAAAATGGCAGTATTTTTAGCAGTAAGAGTAAAGATTTTGTAATAGAAAGAAGCCTTTTATAGATCCATCTATATATCTTGTTCACCTATGGAGTCTAAATACCTTTTGGAAATAATCTAGACAAATCAAGACCTATAACGCGCTTCTTCAGGCTACCTTATACTTCTCTGCTGTTCCTGCAAAGAATGAATGCTGTCTTTGAGATACAGTCCTTTTAATGCTATCTAAACTACTTTATCTTCTGCGTTCCCAGTATGGTGTTGATTTGACCAAAACCTGTCAGGCTCAGCAGAACAGTTAATCAGATTTTCAAAACTACTGGATCTGGCTACTTTAGTAACATTCACTGTCTCTAATGTAAGCCGTTCTTTTCCTTATCATTTTCCTGGATTGTTCTCCCTTTGGCTACTCATCCCACTGCAGATCTGTGCTGGGCAAAATGTAATTTTCAACGTGGTCACAAGCCATAGTGCCAGTACTTTGGGCAAGAGCAGCTGTTTCCTTATGGAGTTACTCTCAGTGATGAACAGGGAGCAATGAAGAAAATCTTGGCTGGGTTTTGTTGACAGGAGAGCTGATATGGACTTTCTGTGCTGATTTACGATTCTTTCCTCTGTTCAGATGAGATGCTTTCAGTAGAATACGTAGAACGTGCAATGAATTGGCTACCTCTGTTTAAACACGCAGCCACCTGACTGGGAGGAGGGGCTCACTGCCAGCACAACACAACTCTTTTGCTCCTTGTTGAACTGCCGTTCAGTCGCCGAGTCAAGCTATTTGTTCTCAGTGCACTAAAACTTAGATCACTTAGAAACCACTTTATCCCTGTGTTACTCCCTGATAGCCGCAATCAACAGGGTCACTTTAGTGATTTTTGGTGTAGTTCTGTGGCTTTCTTAAAGCACTGCATTTGATTGTAAACCTGTTGATGTTTCAACTTTTATCATCAGCTGAAAGGCTGTGAGATGTCCAAAATGGAGGTAAAAGTATTTTAGAGTGCGGCATACGATAAAATTATGATGGAGAGTGTGAATCTTTGCTCGAGAAAGTTGCTTATTGCTTGGTCTGTGTATACGGCAGTGTTTCTAGGTAGGACACCAAGTGGACTGCTTAGTGCCTGTGACTAGTCAAAAAACGTATGTGCAACATGATTCCTGAAATGGAGCTGTGGCAATTTAGCAGCTATGTAATAAACTCTTTGCCAAGAATTCACTTCAATTACTGCTTACTTACGGTCAGCAAACTTTGAAAAACAGCGACAACAAAAAACAGCATTTAAAGGTTTGGCTAGTTTGCTTTCTTTGAGCTTTGTGTACAGGTAAAAAGATGGACTAACATGCTGTTAATTACTCGAATCTCAGATCTTGCAACTAATAATTGCATTCTTCACAACCCTTTCAATAAACCTATTTCGAACTTGTAGTTAAAATCTATTACAGTAAATACTTTGATATATTATTTCACACTCGTAACAAATATTAAAAAGTTCTGACAAAAGTCTGATTCTGTAAGAAAAAGATATTTAAAGCTTTAAGGATGGTGGTGCTCACCATTATGATGATTGTGTAGCATTGTTTCTCCCAGTTATTAGCTACACTGTGTACTTGAGCTACTTCTGAGATGATTCTTTCATTAGGTGCACAAATTTAACCCGATTTTAAATTTTGCCATACTGCTTTCAGTACATTACAGATGTTTTTGTTATAATACAATAAAGGGAGACAAGACTGAAAGACAGCTGAAGAAAATGAGCATTCTAGCTAGTTGTCCAGAGCTGCTCACAGGAGTGTGTTTGAGTGCTGATAAGGCACTAAGTATATTGAAAAGGCAGAAGCATAGCATAAGTATTGTTTTGTTATTTTTTTCCATTTCAGTCACTTGAGGATGATTCCTCCATGCATTAAGGAGAAAAATAAATAAATAAATGAAAGCAAACAGAAGAAAAGGCAAACCCCTCCCAAAACAAACAAACAACAAAACAATTTGTATGTATGAAACTTAAAATGTTCAAGATGTATATCGTAAGAGTGCTCATTTTTTAAGAAGATAAATGAAATACATATGGCATTTTAACTTCTGTTTATTGCTTATAAGCTCATTAGGGACTGATTGCTTAGAAATCACAGCTGCTTGATGAGGTCAAAAGGAGCCAAAAAGCCTATGCAGGCCAATTTAACGCCTTTAATTGGCAATGAAATTTGGAATGTAAAGCCTTTGTCATTGAGACAGATGCAATGTTTGCAAAGAAAAGAAATATATTGAATAGTTTGATAGTTGTGTAAATTGCCATTCTTTTACCTTGGTGGCCCTATTTCCTGCTTGTCTTTCCTTATGTTTATGTGTCTTAGTGGAGCCTAAGACTTTAGAGGTGATAGAGACATTCCTTCTCGCTCAACCTCACTAAAAATAGGTACTGCTTGGAATAAACTGTGCTATTTAAACTATATAGCCAAAGTGTATTTCTTGCCAAATGAGGTCATCACCTCTCTGGTACATCTGGCCTCTCATCTTCCTGGCACTTTTACTTCTGATTCTAACCTCAATTCGTTGTTCCAGTGCCAAACAGCAGAGCCACTAGAAAATGGTATTTTCATTGTCAGCAAATGGAAATAAATTGGTATACTCCCATGGTATGAAAAAGAGTATAGTATAAAACATACATTTTTCAACATCATTCTTAAAGTGACAGGAGTGCTTTTTTAAGAAGAAAAAAGCAAATGTAAATCTGATATTCTGTATACAGGATTATCTACAACAAAAGTCAAACGAAAGATTTAGATTCATCAGAATAATGTTAACAGTGTTCTGCTGATGCGTGTATAAAACTTTATCATGGTGAAATGTACCCACAACAAACGCTCTCATTCCTTAGTCTCTGTGTGCTGTGAAAGACATAAGCCAGAACTTTGTATTATAGGTAGACTTTCTTAAAGGAATGCCCTTAAGTTGTGCTGAGGGAGTTTCAGATTGGATATTAGGGACAGTACCTTCTCAGAAAGAGTGGTGAGGCACAGGCGGCCTGGGGATATGAGGAGTCACCATCCCTGGTGGTATTCAGGAGATGTGTGTATGTGGCACTGAGGGATGTAGTCAGTGGACATGGTGAGGATGAACTGGTGCTTGCAGTATGTGATTTTAGAGATCTTTTCTGAACTAAATGATTCTATGGTTCAATAAGGTATTAAGGCAAAATGGTTTGCACTGTTGTACGGCAACATCAATATCTGCATGGAACTGAGCAGGAATGAAACTTTTAAAGCTAATTCAATCCAAAATAGCTCAACTGCTATCCATGTAAAGCTAATACAACTGAAAACTGATTATTTTTTTTTTTCCACATATTGCTACTTAAATGAGAATAGCATGAGAACAGAAATGCTCATGTTATCCCATGCTATATTATGCTATGTAAGTAACACAAATAGTTAATACATCCATAAGGAGATGTTAGCTGCTAAATCAATGGACTGGTGTGGTACATAGTGCAGTGTGAACTTGAGGTAAGAGCAGTTTGCAAGTGTGATAGATTCAGAAGACTGGCTTGTGTTTCCTAGGCAAGGCTCATCCAGAAGGGGCAGGACTTCTCTTTTTTCTTTCTTTCTTCCTCTTCTCCTTCCTCTTCTTTTTCCAATCCTTCTGCGATCCTGAGACTGTGTGCTGTGAATCCGATCCGGAGCGAGGACATTTCGGTCCGGCTTTTTCAGGGAGCCGCCGGTACACACAAAGTTGGCTGCTGTGCCATTCAGCATCCCGGCAGCTCTTTCTCTTCACACTCGCAATGGCAAAGCTTTGTGCGGATGCACTGCTGGATGTGCTGAGCTAAAAGCGTCGGGAGGGAGCGGAGCGAGGTTCGGACTGCCTTTTAAAGGTGAGGAGAAGAAAACGTGCGTGCTGAGGATGGCATCTACCGGCTCAGAGGGCGGCTGTCGGTGCTGTGCGGGCTGCATCCTCAGCCCCCGGTTGTGATGCAGGAGTCTGTGAGCAGGAGGTGGGAAGGGAGGGATGCTGTGTACTTGCAATAAGGCGCCTCGGATTAAGTGTTATTATAGTGAGGAGTACTTTAGGACTGGTGACGAACGATGCGGTGATCAAAGCATTCGGGAAGCATCGCTGTCAGTTATTTATCCGCTCCCAAGTTCAACCGAACTGTATTAAAACCAGCGGCAGAGGCCGGCAGCCCCAAGCTGCAAGGTGCTTGGAGTATCTCTTGTCTTGCTGCTTCTGAAGTCCCCTTATTACAGGCAGTTTGGCTGAATGCTCTGGAGAGAGCGTTTCATGCACACTTATCTCGATTGGAGTCTTTTCTTTTGCTCTAATCCACCGAGGAACAGTTCCGTTTAGCAATAACAGGCCATTTTTAATTCTCACATCTTGTACTGTGCTTCAGCGTCTTTCGAAACACTACTTTTAGAGCTGCATTGATATCTATGTGTTTAGGTGACCATTGGCATTTCATTCTAATTTTGCAATAGCTAAGTGCTTCACTAAAATGTATTATATATATATCACTTGTCAACCAGTTCTGGCTCTTTTATTTTTTGGTTAAAATAACACATATCAGTAGTGCTGCTTTTACTTTTGGGTTGTCTGCTTCATCCCTTCATGTGTCAGTCTGCTTCGGGTTGATGGTATATCAAACATCCTAATAAGAGAAAAAAAATTGTAGTATTAATGCTCATAGACAATCTAATGTTTTAGGATTTTGATGTTGAAGTGGGTTTTAAGTATCACCGTGATGACCAAGTATTTTGATAGTTTTTATATAATCTCCTAATCCAATGTGAAGTGCATAGTGTTTTCCAAGTTAACCAAGGTGCTGTTTTAACAACCAAACTCCTGTGGATTTCTGGTAGTATGTATACTAGAAAAAAGTTGATGGTAGCATGCATGCTTCTTAAAGTTTCCACCTCACCAGTACCTTCTTTTTTTTGATGGAAAACAGTCAGAATGTTTTTCCCATCTCCTTAAATATTTATTATCTGGTAAACTTCTCTTTGGAATTGTGTTGTGGAATGCATGCCTTAAGATTGCACGTTTTTCCTTGGGCTGATATTTCTTTCTGCTGCTACTTAAGTGAGTGTTTGACATTTATTTCCATAGAATTTCTAATTTGAGTCAAGAGTAAGTTAAAGTCTAAATTCTTGTTGGATTAGTTTTACATATTAAATGAGGTATTCCAGGTAATAACATGAAGCAGAGTATGTCTACGTATGATTTCTTTTGCATACCACTGTTAGGATAGTTCATAGAAAGTAAGAAAAGAGCTTATACATTTTAATATTGAAATGACTTGTGGAATTGCAGATTGATATTTTCAATGGCTTTTCATTACAGTTTCTGCCATTGAGGCAACGTGAGGGCTTTGAGAAAGATGGAGTGCTGTAATTACCAGGTGCACATGTTCATTAATCCTTCCTGGCTAGAAAAAGCTTCAAGTTCTTCTCCAGTGGCCCATTCGTAAAGCTATAAATATCTAAATTGTGTCAACCAAGAAGTCACACAGAATGGAGGCTCTTTTTGAGTTCAATTTCATGCACTGTTGCTTTGGTCTTGTGAGGGAGTGCTTTGCATTCCTCATGATGGATATTTGTCCTCTTCCTCATAAAAGTTCAGGAAACAAACTGTTAGGTCATCGATTATTCAGTTGAAAGTATATGCAGTTAGATTATCATGAATATTATTCAGGAGAAGTATAGGTAACGTAAGAGCAAAAATAACTGTAGTAAGTGAAGGCACAAAACAGAGGAGTTGACAAGATCATTGTAAACATTAAACATAACATTTTTGTAAACAAATTAAGCTAAGATGCAATGTAGGCTTAAGAAAAAAGAACCTAGAGGAATGTCTATAGAAATCTGCGTTCACTGTTTTCTGTTCAGCAATATGCTGGCAAGCTAAATCACATGGTGCTTGAACACTGCATTTTTTTCTCTGACTCTTAAATTTCTTGGTATCCTTGTCTAATTATAGACAGAAACGTGAGTAAAGCAGTTTCATTCTCTGTCTGTAGATATCTGTATGTAAGTATGTATCTGTGTGGATAACAAATGAAAGTATCTAAAGGTAACCTTCATCAGAAGCTATTTTTTTTTTTAATAGATAATTAAAGTATACAACAGTGTCTTTAAAATGCCTCTGTAATTCCTCTGTGAATGTGTATGTGTATACACCTTTCTGAAAATGTTAGAAAATGTTCTTGTTAGCATTTACTGGAACTGCACTGAAATGTTGTTAACAGTCAGTTCCATGTCTTCAGTCTGTCATTTGCCTCATAGGACTGTTTCAAGACTATATATCAATTTATGTTCGAGAAGTATTAAAATATATATTTCATTCAGTCACAGCTGTGTGTAATCGTAGACTCTCTTGAAAGTTCAGAATTAAAATCTCATTTGAGGAATTTTGTAGCAAATTTTGTTTGTTTACAATGAGCTCAGAAAGCTACCAAAATATAACAGATTTTACCTGGTTTGCACACAAGTATAGTAACGTTCACCAAAAATAAGCATGAAGAAAGAGTGTTGCCTGTAGAATGTGCACTTCGTTCACACTACCAGTCCTTACATATTACTGAGAAGGTTTATTTGCTTCCTTCTCGTCCTACTAAAGTGGCTAAAGATCGTGTGACATTATTATAAGGAGAAGTATGGACCAGCATTTATGCATTCTTTTAGAATACTAGGTGAAATGGTAAAAAAAAAAAAAAAAAAAA
>VXAB01011181.1:345406-375834 GCA_013399175.1 Odontophorus gujanensis
AAAAAAAAAAAAGGCTCGGCACTGCTCCTGGTACCACCAAGTCTCTAACATGAAGTTTCTTCTGCTTGGTGCTGATGCAGATGAAGCTGGGGAACTGTCCAGCAAGGGAGCTGCTGGCAGAGTGGCCTGATTCCCACTGACTCCCATAATTAACTATCAGAATTCTCCCTTCTGGACTGCACAGGTTATATGTGAAATATATGACCTGATATGGGTCACAGACAACTTTTTGATGGTTTGTAGGACTTAGGGAATGGATTAAGATCATTCTGACAGTCACTATAACAGTGCAGTTCTTTGGTAGGTAGAATTTGGGTTTAGCTTAACATTCTTACTTTATGTTAAATAGCATATTTTTAATAAAGTTTTGTAGCTAGCAGCAATTTGATATTTTATGTAATTATACTTTTGTATTGGTATTGCTTATTTAAATAATATTTGTTTTTCTTAGCAACAATCTCATTTCTATCTCCTTTTTGCTTTTCTTTTATGTTTAATTTGGCAACTATCTGATTATTTCTCCCTAGGAATAACAGGTTGTGATAAGACAAGAACCATTCTGGGGTACAATTTCTTTCAAGGTCATTAGTTCTAACAACTTTCAAGGAAAAACAAAACAATAAAGCCAACCAAACCTTAATTCACCAAAATCTCCCTTACACTTCTCTTTGAAGATCTAGCTAAAACATTTGCTAACATTAGCTGACTTTTGTAAACATGTTGTCCAACTCATCCTATTTATAGACACAAACCTCAATGTTGTGGGCCAAATCTGATCTGAATTATATCTCTGCTTAAAATGTCATTTTTTCTTATATGCTGTTAATACCACTGTGTATTATTTCACGCATGTTCTGTTATTCACATTTGTCACATAAAAAACTTCCATACTAAGAGCCATTCATTGTCTGTCAATAAAAAAAAACATACAGCTGCTATATGACAAAACCAATCAATATGTCTACCCTTAACTAAATTAACTAAACTGATATGAAACTCTGTATTAGATCAGACTGTGCATCTATCTATCTTGATATTCTGTACCTGATGTAAATAACATTGTTTCCAACAGAAGAAATGAGCCCAATTTGTAGGTCCCATCTATATCCCATCATCATCCAACAAGTAATGTTTGTCAATGCAATAGTGACTTTGTGAGACACTGATTTTTCTTTTTTTTTTTTCCTTTTTCTATTTTCTTTTTTTTAAAGTCACATTGGATGTTCCTTTTTGTTTTATTTTGCTTTGCTAGTGAAAGGTAAAAGATTAGCTTTCTGGACACTTTATATTATTATTTATTATGGAATTATATCTTTATTTTTTTTCCCCTATTATTTATTCATTTCTCCGCATTGTGGTCACTGGCATTGACCAGCTAGATGTCATCTCAGTTTTGGTTCGTCCCAAAATATCCAAGATGTTTCTGCTAGCTCCAGCATGCATTTAATGAAGATTACTATAGTTTTAATAAAAATATATGCGGCCTTAGACGTGCCTTTTATGTTTGTTTCTTTTTTTTTTTGTCTCCACTTTTCTTTTTAAAAAGTTTGCTAGAACAAAGAGTGCACATTTTTGCATTTCTATATCTACTTGTGGCAAACGTAATGGTAGCAAAATTAGGTGAAATTATTTCTAAGTGAAGAGTACTATCATTAAATAGTTTCCCATAGTTCCTTATTTTTCAGCCTAGTCTTATGAAATGCTGACTATTTACTCTAAGACCTGAGTGATGACAGAATTGAGAAAGTACATCATGCAGAAGCAGTAAAACACATTCACATTATGTTAAGTACACTGGTAAGCATACCGTTGCAATTTTATTGATGGACATTGAATATGTGATGAATTTGATCAAGTTACAGTGGTTTAATGAATGACCAACCCTTTTATAAAGTAATGTTTTTCAGACTGACTTCTCTGTAGTCAGTAATGTAGATTTGCATTGCCTCTGGCAAAAGAGGGAGTTCAAGCTCAGTCTCTCTTGGATGAATGTAACTTAATCTCTAGTCTATAACATAATAAAGGAGGCCTCTGTTTTCTTAAGAGAGTACGGATGCCATAATTGCTTTTTACAAAAAAAAACAAAAAACAAATTCCATCAGTTTGTGTTATGCATACTCTGAGAACTTATGGGTTAATCATCCATACATCTACTGTTTAATCTGGTATGTATTTTGTATGACAGTAGTGGTATGCATGAGTAGAATTAGCTAATCTGTACATCCAAATGGCAGCTATGTATATCTCTGGGTAAAATTGTGAGATCTGGACTGTAGTTGGGAACAGGCATGTGGTTGTCATTAGACTTCTCAAGTATGTTAAAACGGGAGTATACTCCATTGTGAATGCATGATTCTTCTCCAATATGTTCTTTCCCTGTATAGAGAGAAAAGAACATAGCTGATATACATTCTGGATGCCTGAAGGGCTGTGGAGTGAGTAATATCACATTGGTTGTGCTGCTTCACAGGTTTTGTTTCTGTTTTGAATGAGTAACTAAATTCTGATTTTTTGTTGTGTATCTATGCTTTTTTCCCTCTCAACTTTTGGTTTGATTCCACTATTTTTTTTTTTACTTTTATGTTTCTCCTTTGACCAACTTTTGAGACTTTCTGCGCAACTGACCACAAGAATATCTTCTGTCTCAACCAAAGCATTGGGCCAAAACACATTTTCTGTTGCTTGTATTGCGTTAACACTTGTGGCTATAGTGCAGCATAGGCATAACTTGTTCTGGTTAATGGTAGCAAATAGTATCATTGCAATAAACATCTCAGTGGGGATGGTAAAAGCAAATAATAAAGTTTTTTTCCAGTGGATTTTTTTAAATATATAGTGGGCTCTAATTGATTTTAAGGATCTCCATGACCATCATGATGCAGTTTTAGATCACCTGACTTCTACACTTCTTTGAATTTCACAAAAGCTGTTTTGTTTGACTGCTTTTTGACAATCAATGTTATTGCAAGAAGCCACAGAGGAAACCTCTACTAAGTTTCTATGCCCAAGCCATAGCAGAAGCCCAAATCTCTTTTCCTGGTCTCCTTCATTTTAGAAAATAATGCTTAGAAAAAAACTCTGCTTTGTTCCTCATCCTGCCCTGTCTGTCTTGCTCACAACGCCTGGCTTAGATATATCACAGGCATAAAAAGGAGGAATTTCATCTTGAAGCATTATGCCTTTTTGTCTGTCATGTATTACCTTTTACAATATTTCCAGAAGTGGAGATAGACCCCAAAAAAATCCTTCAGAGGCTGAACCATCCGTAAATCTTATTTGTAATCCTTAAAGGAAAACAGCTTTTAGTGTTTTTTTTTTTTTTTTTATACTACCTTCAGAAGTGTATGTATATATATATATATTTAAATTAGTAAAGTAACCAAGATGGGTGACAGATTAGTCCTTGTGATGCTTTATTACATTTAATAAGCACCATCAGTTTACAGCTCCTGGTTATTTAAATGATTTGGGAATTTTAGTTCATGAGTACAGATTGCATTGTGATGAAAGGAGTAAGCTGAGAAAAGACAGGAACCAGATCTCAGATGTTTCTCTTGACCTGGAGCACCACTGATGGCAGAGTTACATTGCTCAAGTAGCAAATACATGCTTTCCTTTGCAAAATCTCCTTCTACAATATGTTACTTGTTTAGCTGTAGTTTGTCCTTCCTTGTGTTTGCTTTATGGAGATTAAAAGCTCTGTAGTAGAGATTTTGTGAAAGGACAAAAAAAAAAAAATGTAGAGGATGAAAATTTTACTATGAATTTAAGAAATTTGAAGCCGAATCGGTTTCTCAGACAGCCTTGCACCAAGTGATATTTTTAGACAGAACTTTTAAATGTACAGTGTTTTACTTACAGCTTTAAAATTAATTAAATGTTACACATTCCTTTCACTTGTGAAACTGCTTTTAGATCAAGCACAATCCTTATAAGCCACTAATCACTAAACATATTTTTAAAAAATCTGTGACTTTTTTCCAGTATAAGTAATTATGAAAGTAATCAAATTAGAATACCCAATTCCATTTATGTTTTTTTTTTTTTTTTTCACTGTTATATATATAAAATGATCCAGCTTCAAGAACTGTGGAGAAATTTCTTTCTTTCATATCAACTGCACCATATTTTGAGATTATCTCTTTACCCTAGAAACTTATAGGGAATCGGCAAAGTCACTGAATCTTATTGTAGCATGCTCTGTTGAGACTAAATCACCTCTGTTTTCTAGTTTCATGAGAACCAGTGGGTTTGATGCCCAGGAACTTTAACTTATGCCCTCCAAGTGATGCTATATTTACTACATCTCGTAGCATTACATTGAGCTTCAAGTGTTGCCATCATTCATAACATTTTCTGTGTGTCTAGTCCATTATGACTTGCAAGTTCTGTCCATGTTGCTCATACTATTCGTGACAACAAATTGTAACATCAGCAGTTTTTTTTACAATAAGACAATTTTATTGAAGAGAACACAGTAGAACTGAACACCTGTACTGCCTAGCCCCTTTATTAATGCAGCATTTCATGGAGTGGTGCCTTGACAAATATTTTCTTGCTTCCTTTTCCCTGTGTGTTTTGTATTACATACCATTATACTTTAATAGTGGGTGAATGTCAGAAGCAAAAGTCAGCTCACTCAAACATGTATTTTGTGTTTATGGTTTTGCTAGTATAGAAATGCATCTGAATGTATGTCCAAAGTGTTTAATGGATAGCTTACCAGCCATTTCAGTTTTTTCTTTAGAAGAGAGGATGTTCAGTTACTCTCCTGGTTCCTTGCTGTAGTGTAGAAATAAGCTGTTACAGATGATGTATGTGACATCATAAATAATCTTTTTATAAACTCAAAATTATGCATATCTTTAAAAATAATTCATTTCTAAATGATATTTTCTTATTTATCGGGAGAAGAATCTTTTTTAATGAGCTTTTTTTTTTCTTTTAGTTCAAGACTTCAAATAAAGCATATCTACCTTGTTCATTTGCTTTATAAATGTATAGGTTTTGGAGGAAAAAAAAAAGTTATATTTAAAAATTTCATGTGCATCTAAATGGTATTATTTTTTTAGGCCTTTTGCCTAACAAAATAATCTCATGACTTGATTGAGTATGTAGTTACTTCAATTTTTATTTTTCAAGCATCTTCCAAGTTAGGAAATAGTAATTAAGTGTTCTGTGTTTCGCTTTACTGTTTTATTCCATTTGATGTTGAAAAGGGGAAAAAATGCTCCAATCAGCAATATGAAAGCTAGTATTTCTTCACATATTTAGACCACAGGAGGAATCAAATCTTTCGTTTCTTAGTCCTGTTTTCAGTGCATTTTTGATCTTGTCAGAGTGTATTCAAACACTGTTTGCAGAGACCTTCAAAGTTTTAACTTCATTATTATATTCTTATAAATATGTTGCAAATTATGGAACTTATGGTAGTTATTGTGTTGTATTTATAATACTACCTTATTATATCTTGATTAGACATTTAAATGAAATGTAATTTATTCCACACCCCACGTACGCATACTAAACATACTTCTATTTTAAATGACTTCAGTTGAATTGAAGTATGTGCATAAGCAGAGAGTGAGTGAGTCATGTGACTTAAGAAGACATGAAGAATAATACTTCTAAAAGGTATATCTACCTAGGGAAACAGACCACATCAAAGTCTTTAATAGCGAATCCAACGGATAGCAGAGCAGTACTAGGAGGAAACAAGATTTATTATAGCTGTAAAGGAAAATCTTTGGCAAGAAAGAAGAGTAAATGAGCTTTCTGAAACTCTGAGGCTGAGGTTAGGGTGGGATGATGTTGGAGTGAATGGTGTGGAGGGCTCTAAGTTTTGCCCTCTGGGTAGCTGGTCAGTGGTGAATCAAGGCTTAGACTTCTGGAAGACCTGAGAATTACATAGGTAGAAGGGATTACATGTTTTATCTCAGAAAGACAGAGTTTTATCAGTTGAGGTAAACAGATACTTAGCAGATCACGAGAGCTGCAAGTCATTTTTCTGAGTTGATTTGAACCGTATTGGGCCTACTGAGAGGGAAGGCACTCTTCTCTAAGGGAAACCTTATGGCTGTTGATTGTGTAGTGTGAAACAAGGCACATGGACAAGAACAACTCCCTTTGCTCTGTTTTGCCTTCCTGAGACCATTTTGTTGTCATTTAAGCTATATGTGTAAACAGCTGCTAAATAAAGAGCGTTTAGTTTCGTAGTGACACAGAGCACACTGGTCTGTGAAACTGAGCATTTGTATTTCATTTAAAATTGTTTACTATTTCTACACAAGAGAGCTGTGTAAGCTGTGCAGGGATTGTTGATGAGGATATAGTGAGGCTCATGTTACATTTTGAGAATATTGCTGAACTTTTTGACTGTAAACTCTACCCATCAAGAATATAAACAGGATTGTGCTGCAGCTGCAGATTGCATCTGGCCTGCATAAGCATATTTAGACAAATTGTGCATGATTTGCATGTTTTTATTTGAAACCTTTATCACCCATTATACAGCGTTTTCCTGTAATACTGAGCTGTAGCCAGGCAAAGAGAATGAGGAAGCTATGGAGAGGCAATCAGATATTTAAAGGACTGGGGCATAGGGATCCCCGTCTGGAAGATTTTGATAAGCTGGATGCAATTTGTACAGTTGGAAAATCCAGAAACAGACTTGTAAAGCATACGGGTCTGTGTGTAACAGGTAGCATGAAGACAGTAAGTGAACTCAAGTGTGCAGTCTCCATCTTTCAGAGGACTTCCATGCTTGCTCATTCCTTCCACCTTCCAGGAAGAATCATCTCCAAGACAACTGAGGTGGGAAAACAAGAGTAAGAAAGAGCAGATGGAAGAGCATGCATGGTGCTGTGAGGAGTAGGATAGAGTGCTGAATTGTCATGGTGGTAAGAAGAGGAAAGATGAATTACAAATGTCAATTAAATAAAGTATTTGGACTATACTTAGTGGTTTGGAATAGGGAAAGAAAGGAAAAAAACCACCAGGTATAGTCCAAAAAAGGAGAGGAAAATATTTTCTTTTGTGATGTCTCTTGTCTCAGAGCAGGGAAAGAAAGGAGAGAATGCAGTAAACCAAAGCCTATTTCAATATCCTCTGAAGGTGGGGCAAAGTTTGTTTTATCTGTGGGGAAGTTGTTCCTGTAAAGAAGTAGCTGAAAGTGCACTGTGAATTAAAGACAGAAAAGAGAGAGACATAGGTGTTTTGGAGAAATCCTAGAGCCAAGCAGTTGTTAATTCACAACTCTTAATTCACAGGGCTGAGAGGAATTTAAGATGGGATTTCTTGTATCCTACTGTATCTATTGACCTAGAGAAATTCACCTGCTATGCAGCTTACATCTATCTTACATAAGAACATTAAGACAAGTCTTGCTATATTTTGCTTAGGCATCTCTCACCTAGAAGTTTATTTTTCACTTTTATTTGAATGATGCTGCCTAAGTTGCTGCTTATGGAACCCATCTAAAAGTTACAAGTAAATGACTGAACTGAAAAGAAATCCTCCCTTTAATAGCTTGAATAAAACTGTTGTACCATTAATGTTACTCAGTCTCTCAAGTCCTTTCTATTCAAGCGGCTGTGGTACTTATGCTCCAATTTTCAAGGGATGGGATTAACTTTTCTTTTTACTTATCCTTTTTGCTTTTCTCCAGCTGGAGGACTGAGCCTATTAGCTCTGGTGCATCAAAAAGGCATCCAGTATTAACATCTGCCTGGGTTCTTCCTTTCCCCCTGTGACAGGACCTTGAGTTGCCCAGAGCCTTAAAGTGGAACTACCCCACCTTCTCCTTTGAAGTGAGCATAACAAAAGACATCAAAAGGCTCCTCAGTCTTTAAAGCTAACTGTATTAGAGTATGAACTATTAAGCTAGAATACAGTGGCTATGAAGAGATAGAAAATACAGGTCTGCCGAGACAGATGAAACAAGTGCATCTAAAAGAAAAATTACTCTTTCTCTCATCACTCTATGTGAGTGTGTGGTCCTTTTCTCCAGCCTTTCCTACTAATTCTGCAACGTTCAGTGTCTTCAGTTGAATTAACTCTAAAACGTTCCTCTGCATTCTTTGGAAACCTTCCCTCCATCATCTTTGGACTGAAGAAAAATCTGCTTGCTGCTGATAGCATATTCCTACTCCTCTCACAACGCTCCCAGTTTGCTGTCTTCTGGCTGTCGCTGCCTGCTCTGCTCTCTGCTCTGAAGCTCTGCCCCACAGAGCATGCCGAGTTCCTCTGGGGAATGGAGCAATCTGCTTTTTTTCTCCAGAGAGTGGATACACACTGCTGCAGCCAGCATCAGGCGGGCAGACTTCTTCCCCACTGCTCAGCTTGTCTTGCATTTTAAAGAAGTGTAGTATGTAGTATGTGCGCAGTAAGCCTTACGCTAAAAATCAAACACTGTTACCATCTGTTATATACGCCCCCATATAGGATAATGCTGCTTTTCATTAATTTTATCTCAAGTAGTGATAAGGTTGATGAAGTAAAGATTTTGGATTGCGTATAATGATAATGAGGACATTTTACACAATGCTGGGGTAGATCAGCAGCATGCTTGAAATCATAGAGATGGATAAAGGACAAAAGGTCAAAAATTCTGGCTTATATCAGAATATGTGTACATAATATGCACAGATTGTAACACAGAGAAGATACTGATCTGTGGAAAATGGAGGAGTGGCCGTAGCTAAGACAAGGTTGATTGATGTGTGAATGGAAATCTGGGGAAAAAAGCAGAAGGAAGAATCTGAATAAGGGGCACAATTTATAAGGAAATATTTCATAGCAATGTTTGAGAGGGGGATTATTCTCACTTGAGTTTTGCTAATGCTATGTACATGGGGAACAATTTTTTTAGAAAAATGACACAGATGGAGAAAGATTTGCTTCTGACTAGTGAGGTTCAGATAAATAATTTGTGTAAGGATTTGTTTACTTTTTTTCTAGTTTGAAAGAAAGACAATATCCTACTAACATTAAACAAAAACATCAAAACATACAATTGTGTCTCTTCAAAGTAAAAGAAAGGACTGGAGGAAGACATAATCTGAGAAAATAACTAGAAAAGAGCAAAGGGATTTAAGATTCCACTTACAACTGTTTTAACAGATCATATAGATATAGAGGGCTGCTAGCATTTCAGTAGAGCCATGTGTAAGTTTATGTGAGACTTTAACTGCAAGTTAAACAACCAGCTCATAAATTATACTACACATTTTTGTGGGATTTTTTTTTATAGCACATGCAGTTTTTGAGGCTCTAGTGACACTGGCAACTTTCCAGCTCAGCTCAGCTCGCCCTCAAGAGGAGATTTTAACTGTGCAGATGCTATTTTTTCAAATCTGGAAGGAATAAAGAACCTGCGTCTTTCCTGAAGGTAGCCTGTACTCTGACTGCAAGAGCAGAAGCCCAAGAGAGTATTACCTTCTAGTTTTCCCCCAAGAGGGACTCAGGAGCACTTACCTTATTAATATCTTATGACAGATACAAATGGGTATCACTTTAATTTGTTATTGATCCCATACCCTCTTGGGCAGTAAACTACAACATAAAAACACCTAACTGAATCCTGCTGTGGGCACAGCTGGGTCCTTGCTTTCTTATTGGA
The DNA here is from genome assembly GCA_013399175.1 of Odontophorus gujanensis. Classification (NCBI taxonomy): domain Eukaryota; kingdom Metazoa; phylum Chordata; class Aves; order Galliformes; family Odontophoridae; genus Odontophorus; species Odontophorus gujanensis. Next base: position 355,026 of record VXAB01011181.1, read on the forward strand.
AAAACTTCACATCACACAGCAGAAACAAACTTCACAGAAAACAGAAATCACAGATGTATACCTTAACACCAGTGCTTGGAGGAGTCCGAACGTATACACTTTGCATTTCTCTAGATCGATGCTTATTATTTCAACTGGTAACACAAACTTACAGCCACGACTGTCTCCTCAGAAAACCATTACTTGTGCCGGAATTGAGAGAGGAAGAATTAAAATTATTCACCTACTCCCCAGCCCCAGTTTGAGGCCTGGTCTTGGTGAGTTTTCTGTGAGTGTCTGGTATCTGACCTGGGAAGGCAATAAGCACTGCACCTCTGCTTCTTGGAGCACCTCAGCTGAGGTCAGCCATGGCACTGCTCTCCTTTTCCAGTGTAATTCCAGTAAATCTTCAAAATTATCTATTTACTATGGCACAGAAGAGGAACATTCATTAAGTCAGGTAATGATCTCAGTGAGGAAGCAGCAGTTTGGTATTCCCCCTGAATGTAGAAGTGTATTTAATCTGCCTTCAGAGATGTGGAGTGCAGCACCATTGCCTTGTAGAGACAGAAATGAGGGCTGCCAGGGATATTAATAATCCTACACCTGCCTTTCTGGTGGATATACTTTTCTTAATGCTGAATGGGATTAGCAAGCAGGAATCTGTTTCCCAGCTGAAAAATAATCATTTATTAAATCTGTATGAAAACAAATCAGGAAAAGAAAGTTGTGGGTGATTTTTCTTTATTTATTTTTTCTGTTTCTTTTTGCAACACAGTTCTGTATGGTCATGGGAGAGCTGGTGCTGGTACTAGAGAGGAAGACAAAGGGTGCTTTGCAGTAGTAGCCCACGCTTGTGCTCACTCTCCTTGGATGTGGTTATTCCCATCAGGCACAGGCATTTTCAGAAGTCTGGAGAAGTCTCAAATACCATTTGTACCAGTCCTCTCAGTTCACTTTAAGAAGCTGCTCTGTCAATCAGGTTATTCTGTAAAAGGAGCAAAGTATGTGTATGAAAGGAACAATGCATCAGTTAAAGGCTCTGTTCTTCTGAGGTGTTTCTTTCCCTCTCGTTTTGTTAGTAGCATTCATCTCTATATTTTCTGCGTAAGTATATAATTTAAGATGCTTACTGTAAAGGGGAACAGAATACCTCTTTAATAAAAGAAAAAAAAAACACTTCCGTGATTTTAAAATGCTGTTTTCTTGAGCTAATACTCAGCAGTATAATAGGTAATAATAATATTACACATACTTGGCAATTTGAACGTTTGCGCAGCAGGTTAAAGCAAACAAAAATCCTGTTTCTCTCAGTTCTCTAATTTTCCTTCTGGGTTGTTTAGCAGACATATTCCCAGAGATAATGAAGTCAGGAAAAATAACATAACTAATCAGTATTTTCATTTCAGGAAACAAGAGCGTTTTTGCTGGTGGGATGTGAAAACATTATATACAGTTCTCCTATTTTTAAAAAGGAAATACCAAGAGATTTATACAGAATAGAAACAATAGTTAAAACTAATGTTAATACTAATTAGTAGTCACAAGTAGAGGAACATTAATAATAGATGGCAAAAGTGATTTAACTTAAGGTAATTGATAGTTAAAATTTGTTCTCAGTGGCTTCTACCTCTTTTTTTTTCTTGCTATGTCCATTTTTGGGAATGATGATCAGACATTCATAAGGTACACCAGGAGAAATTGCTATAACCTAATCATGGAATTCTTTGCTATGAAATCTAGAGTAAGGTTTGGATTCTGTAGGGATCTGCACAAAAATTAAAAAGCACCTCATCTAATCTATAGGTTTAGCTGTTGAAGTTGACTCTTGTGAAGCACTGAAACAGAAATGATCATAAATGTTCAGAACTATGTTTTCAGACTTAAACTCGTAATTGAGATTGAGATGTAGTACCCTGAGAAACATAACGGCCTGTGCTGTTCATAAAAATGAAGACTAGATGTTTGCACACAGTCATCCTTACAGTGTATCTGTCACAGCAAGGTTGGTTGATAGAAGGATCTTCTCTGTTGTGTTTTAACAAATCAGTTGTCCCATTCCACCTATATAACCTGTCTTGTTAATGTCATTTATTTCTAGCTTGGAGATGTTTGTCAGATGCTATTCTGTAAGGAAAAAATAAAAGCTCTGCAGAGATCCTGGCTAAGAAAGGTAAAGCAAGGATTTCTCCTCCAAGGTCCGCAGACTGGTGGAAATTTGATGAAAAATGTGCACCTTTTTCCATTTGGTTAACTTATGAGATGCTGAAAAGCACAAATATTGATATACTTGCCAGTAAAACTAGAAGTAGAAATAATAGATTGAATCGATGTGGAGTTTTCCTTTGATATGTAACAGGAAAAAGGAAGTAACATGCAGATCATAGCAGTAGTCACATGAATCACTGTGTAATTTCTCAAGTAATATGACTTACAAACTTCCAAAAATCATCCTGAAGCCTAGCTTCAGCAAAATTGTGAAAATGTGTATTTTGTATTGAAAAGGATTTGTCTTATGCTAACCAGTTAATTTGGTATTGTTAAAAGTTTTTACAGGGATCAAAGATTTTGCCTATGGCATTACAAGAACATGTCAAAAATGCTCAAGGAAAATTAGGAAAGATCAGCAGAGAGCAAATATTTACATGGCACCAGCAACAGTAGTGACATTTTGTTCTATACTGAAATGCATTTAACCTTTCTTAATTTCTTTAATATGATATGTACCTTTTCTGGCCCTTCTCTGCTTCAGATTTCCTATGTCTCTTCTAAGTCCAAGCAAAATACTTTGTGACAAATGATAACTTAAAGCCATGAGAAGACTACCTATATCAAGTGAATCTACTGGTTTCTGATCATCATCTCAGATACTTTAATGTTAGTACAGTCTTTTTGTATTCTCAGTTAATGTGTCTGCTCAGAATAGAGCATGAAATATTTATTGTTTTGGACAGCATGTTGATATTTCTTTTTTTCCCACTCATCTACATAGTAAAGCAGAAGACAGTTATGTGTACCAGGTGCATTCCGTATTTTTAAGTTTTTTTGTTTATTGTAACTCAAGGCTCTTCTTCTTGCTAAACCTGTGAGTCTGAAAGCTACAGCCATCTGAATAGAGGCATCTATATGCCTTACTGCCGGATCCTGACAAAATTTAATATGCTATTGTGCCCTTTACTGTATCTGAGTCTTCTCTTTCTGTTTTCTTTCCTTCTGTCTGCTCTGCTTTGCCAGGAAAGAGAGAATTTGTTTCAGCTGGCTTCTGATCTGCTTTCAAGAAATTTGGCTGTAACAGGGAGTGATTTATAATGGTTTTAATTTGCTCATTCACTTTGAAGGTCTCCTTTTTATTCTTCTCCAGGTCATATGCTTCTGCAGGCTTGTTAGTGTCCAGTGTTCACTAAACAAGTTCCTTTAGAGATTCTGCACAAGAAGAGATTAGTATCAAATTTACTTACTTGAAAATGTTTGATGTTATATGGGATTCTGATGCAGCAGAGTGATACAGCAGTCTAGAGAAATCACAGCACAAGCACAGTATAGCAATTGCAGTACAGCTGAATGACATTACAAGTGTGATTCCTGATACTGGTCTCTCTATGCTCTCTGACAGTACTCTGAGTATCCCCAGTCATCAAGGACTTGAAGGTTGTTCAAGCTTGTTGCTCTCTGTTCATTTTGATGATTTTTATTTTTTTTTCATACTGTTTTAAGCTGAGCCACATTTATGCTTCCCACACACTAGCCTTGCTAACTCAGGAAGATAATACTTTCTGTTGATTGTTTTGGGGAGGGCCATTTACACAACCTGTTAACCCACTCAACCAATAGAGGTATTATCTACAAGAAAGTCCATCTTTCAGCCTCCATAGTGTGAAGATGATTCTGGCTTCCTGCACAGCACCTGTAATCATTCTATGCTCTTTTCAGAGCTTTGTAATATGTTGACTGTGCCAGTGTCTATGGAGTCTTCTTCAATCCTTGAGGTTTCTTGATTGGGCTGTTCCTTGATGTGAATAGAGAAATACTTAGTGGTATTCTGCTTTTTGTCTGGTCAGTCAGGTTTTCAGCTTAGAAAAAGAACTGGACAACACTAAAATACTAATTGTTATGCTAACTGATCTTCTTTGCTTAGGTAAAGAAATATCCAAATTTGCAATATGTTAGTTCTGCATGCTTCCTTAATATAGATGATGAAATAGACGGAACTCTTTTAAAAAGTGTATACTTCCTCATTCTTCTTGCCTTACCTGTTCAGATAGCTTGTTCTTGAAGCTGATGTTGCTGAGTATATATACATACATTTATACACATTTGGGTGATACATAGAAAAGCTTAATTTGTTATCATGTTCCATTACTTTCTATGCACATTCTTAGATTTTCTAAAGATATCCTAACTGTATCTTGCAATTCATACAAAAAAGAAAAAAATCTAAGAAAAATCATGAGCTCTAGCATTTTTCCCCATTTTAAATCAAGAAGAAAAGATAAAACATGAACTTTCCCTTTAATTAATATTCTGAAAAAAAATCAAAGTGAGAAATATGGAATCATTTTGATTTCAAAAATTATAAAACTTAATAAAATATTAAGCATTCTAAAATATTTAATATTTCATTTATTTCAGTATAGGAATTAATATTTTACTGTATGCCAAAAGTAAGTGTACAATCATGTTTTATTTATAAAACTGAAATACTAGAAAGAAATGAAAATCACAGCTTTCATCTTCTGAAAAAGTGATTTTTCTTGAAACCTTAAGTGTTTCAGGTGTCTTCTAATATTTTTTAATTTCACAACAGATAATTGTTTTATCATTTCTTATCACAATATTTATGAAATAATATTGTATTTATTTATTTTACATGCACAATGTTACTTATATTGTTAACATACATTAAAAAAATCAGTTTAATTTAATCGGAGTTTCACATCAACACACTACAGTGCAAACTAAACAAAAACTATCATTTTGCTCACTATTCTGATCAATCATTCAGTCATTATTCTTAATTTGGCCTTTTAGATCCTGATACAATTAAGAGTATGACTATACGTAAATGGCACTGAGTTCATTAAAGTGTGCAATAACACATTAATGAGATATGCTTTTTTGAAACCACATGTTGTGCAGTTTTAAAATACATCAAGTTTTGCACTTTTAAAAGCTGGTCACACTGATGTCAATGTGAACTCATGTATTTTAAATTGTAATTATAAATCCTTCTCTCTGAGCGATGAGTTTGTAGTAGAACTGAGATCAGCACCTTCAAAATATTGTGATTGTTGCCATAGATAAGCTTGTTACTGAAAGTTTTATGTTTTCAAATGACCTTTGTGATCAGTGAAGCTAAAGACTTAGAAATTTATTTTTGCTTTCATTAAAAGGAGAACTGCAGGAACCGTTGAGTTTAGGCTTTTGATATTATGAAATATCTCATAGGCTGTTCAGCCTTGAATGGAATTGAGATGAACATTAAGAGTAGGTGCTCTCATCTACAGGTTACCAGTTAGATGGAAAATCATCACAACAGGCAGTTTTGAGTCCTTTTATTGTTTCTTCTGTATTTTTAATGGAAATCTCGTCTTTCAAACATGATAGCGCATACTGACTTTTAAATACAGTGTCTTTACTTTGTGCAATGCATCTTTCATCATATATTAAAATAAATAGAATAAATGACTGAAAATACCCGACCAACCAACAAACCAATAGATTTGCAGCAGCTAGTGATACAGAGGAAGTAGTGAGTAGCCTTTGAGGCACATATATCAAAACACACAGAGTCCTGCAAGAATTAAAACATGTTATGACTGAAAGCATTTGGTCCTTTCTCTGTACCTCTGTTTCATGATCTTTTATGATGGGTGATGACTATCAGATAATCAGGAGAAAATAAATGGGCAAATATATTCATTTCCACACTGTGGAATAATATATTAAAATGGATAGTTCTACTTTTGCCAATATGATTTCTTAGTCCTTTGAAAGAAAGTCAAGTCTTGTCAGAGGCAGATGCTTCTTAACATCAGTTGACTTATATAATAAATTAATAATTCTCTTTGTTCCACCCAAGTACACCTTGAGCAATCAGGTCTCAGTTCTGATGGGTTCTGAAAGAAGAAATCTGCAAGAACATCTACATTGTAGATACATATGAAGAAGGTGACATGTTGAAACAAAAATACCTGTGTGGAAAGGATATTGATGTTTTTTATTAGTCTAATATTAATTGTATGAACTTTTTGGAATTTTCAGAATTTAGAAGAACTTGAGATCACTCTAGTTAGATTTCAAACAGTAAACATAGAAAATGTATGTTAGAAATGTGAATTGTTCGGTTTTGTTTTGGTTGTGGTGATTGTTAAACACATAGTGATGGTGTGACCAAACAATGAAGGCCAGCAGCATCCTAAGCTTTATCAAGAGAAGCAGAGCCAGGAGATGATAGAATCAAATACTTCCCTTTAGTAGTAACCCATTGGACTGTATCTCAAACACTGTATTCAGGTTTTGGCCCCATTGTTCAAGAGTGATGTTGACAAACTCACTATAAACCAAGAGATTGAACTGAATAACCTTGTGAATAATTCTGTGGTCTTAGGGTTATACTTTGCATTAATGTATTTACTGATAACATTAAATTTAACCCCTTAGGCCAAGTTTACAATTGGCTTTAAGCTTGCTTCTCTGATTTGAGTATTATTTTGTATATGGAGCAGGCAATGATTTCATGTAGATGTTACCAGAATTCGTCGGTGGTAACCAGAAAAAAGCACCTACCCTGAAAAACATGTTAAGTCCAGCTTTTAATTGGAATAGAGGACTCCCAGACTCCTGACAAGCTCCCAAAAAGATAAGAAAACTTGTGTCCAAAACTTGAATCTCAACCATGTGTCAAAAAGGTCTGGGAGATCAGGCTCATGCAGAGGCCGTTGGCCAGCCTATGAGAAAAAAAGTAGAGATACGTGGTTCTTCCTTGGACCACTCAGTACTGTACCTGAAGTTATTCTTCTTTTCTTAAAACAGTCTGGATTTTGTTTCTGATATCTAGTGGTTTATTAGAACAGGTAGTATGGGGATACGGAGGAAATACTGTTCTCTATCAAAGTCTGACAATTGCCTGTTGTAACTTTCAGTAAAGTTAGCTTGCTTTTTTTGGAAGGATGAATGACATCTGTTCTCCTGCAGCAATACAGAGGACTAGTTTAGGTTAATAAAGATAGTAATTTAAAAGCTTGATGTTACGAGTAGGGTTTATAATTTTGCTAATATGTAGTCAAATTAAATAAGTAACTCACAGGTCTGTCTGATTAAGGTGACATATGAATATCTTGGAGGCAACTTATGAGCCGCTTTAGCCTGGAGGCAGAAGTGGAAAAACAGGCTTTTGCAGACTAAGTTTCTCTTTATGTAGACTCTCATTTTCTTTAATAAGACAGAGGAGGGAAGATGTGCTGAAGGGACAGTCTTGAATTTTGACAACTAAGTAAATTTTAGTGAAGCTGAAACCATGGTGTCTTTGTATTTTAATAAAACCTTCATAATCCTCTCCTGTAATGACTCCATATTTTACAGGGTGACACTATTATTATTAATCTCAATGTTTGAAGTCATTTTAAATTACTCTGTTATGTTCTATATATTTAAATTCCAAGTTATATTTCAAAGCGAGGAGATAAAACAAGTTGATTCCCTCCCCCCAAGAAAAAAATTTGGTGAAAAATGGCTGACTAGCATGGCATATAGTGTGAAAAATTTCCTTTTTTTTTTCTCTCCTGCTAAAATGGAAAAAAATAATAAAAAACACATCTGATCACATATTAACACTGTACATTCTGCTCAGGTTTCAGTCAATTCCTGGGAAGCTTCTGGGAAACTGTGCAAGATCCAGTGCACAGCTTAAACTTATTCTCTCTTCAAAGTTTTCTTACAGTTCTAAAGAGTGATATTTCCTTGATGCCTTTTGTCAAGAAATAAAAGGACACAGGAGGCATTTTTACTTTATGAAATTTTTAACAAGCATACTTGAGCCATAATTTTAAAGCAGACTTCACGTCAGGAAAGTGCACTGAGTTTGAAACTCTAATACTAAAGTCTTATGCAGTCTTTATTGCAAGATATTACATTTCATGGAAGGATCTCAATAACCTTCAATTCAAACAAATCCTATTGCCGTCACGTGTTGCGCTTCATACAATCTTGAATGTGTTCTTTCTTCAATATTGTTTTTCTTGTAAGAGTCATCGCTGTTGACTTTTGCTATTGAGTCAGTTCTCTTTCACCTTTGGAATCTGTGCAAACTGTAAATGCTACTTTTTTTTTATTGTTATTTTTTTCCAATGACAGAGTTTTGATGTACTCTGAAGATAAGAATATTTTTTTAAAAAAGGAAAAAAAAATCAAACAAAATTCCAAATTCAGCTCTTGGAACTGCTTGGCTGCAGTTCAACATTCATTTTTACTTTCTGCTATGTCAGTTTCTTCCTGGTTTTGAATACTATCATGTAGCACTTGATCTTCTATTCCATTTACAAATTCTTCCAAAAAATTTTGTATCTGACTATGGCTAATTTTAATATAGAGTCACAGTTTACTATTTAGCCTAGATTTAACTAAAGAATAACTGTAAGTCAGAGGTTAAACATATGTTAAAGGATATTTGATGTGTATATATAGTATTCAGGTGCATATGTCTTGTCAGATGACAGTATGACTTGTTAAAAATTGATATTTTTATATGTCAAGGAGCACTGACTTTTTTGGAATACTTTTATCTTAGTAATGTCAGAAAAAAGCCACTCGTGGTTATTTTTATAGAACTGTTTACTCCACATCAGTAGCTGGTCAGAAACTAGTCCAACACATTTAATGAATAAGTTAATAGTGAGAGATAATCAGCATCACTTTGAAAGTATGGTATCATTCTTAGTAAGAACAATGCTTTGAATATCATTATGCGTTCTTGCCATTGACATTTTCAGAAGTATTAGAGAATTACACTCAATTATTGTAATGTAAGTCTAGTATTGTGTGGAGTCTTCACTTTCAGCATATCTTGTCGGAGGAGATGTTCTTTGAAATTATTTATTCAAAACTATTCAGACAAAAATTTGGAACAATATGTGCTCATGTTTGTTCTTTAGAGGTAACTGTAAAGAATGATAACATAGTACATATATGGATATATAATTGAAATATATTTCATAGTTGAGAATATACTAAAACCATACATATATAAAATTTGGTTAAACTTCCAAATTATCAAAATGATTATTCACATTTGTTGTTATTAAGCCTGTAGAGTTCATTTACTATATTTCCTTTTAATGTGAGTATACAGGCAGGTATAATACAACTTTCACACAGAGGTATCCCATGTGGTTAGAATTTGCATTGACTTGTAACTGACCTTCATGTTGTAAATTAGGTTTGTTCTTGTACAAAGATTTGACTCTGAAAAGCAGATGATAACTATGATGTTTTACTTCAACTAGAGGTAAAAATATTGAGTTGCAATTTAGATAAATACTCTGAGTGGTCTATGAAGCATTTTCACTCTCAGATAATTACTGCTGAAAATTAGGAGACATATTCTCAGATGGCTTTACAGGTTTGTTTTTCAAGTAGAAAATGGGCACAATAGGAGCTATGAAGACATTTTAAAGTGCAAAATATTCACATTGTCTATGGGATAAAACTTAGTCTCCCTGAATCTCGAAAGTAGATTTGTCACTTGGGTAAATTATTTTTTCAAAATACAGGTGGTTTTTTTGTTTTTTTTTCTTGGTTTTTTTTTTTTTTTCATACTTAAAATTCATCCACTGCTATAAACAATAAAGCTTTTAAAATCCTAAGCCTAACTCGTAGGAACTTAAATGTCTTTTTAGAATGTATACATGCACATAAATACATTCTCTTTTAGGAAAACATGGACCACATTTGTGTTCCAAGGATTTTATCAAGAATTTCCAATTATATAATAAAAATAAATAAATAAATAAAAGAGTGAATGAATGAATGAATGAATGATATAATATATAATGACATGTTTATATTTCATTGTTCTTTTCTGTCCAATATCCTTAGACCATCATGGGAGGAAGCTGTCATATGGCAAATGTATGTGCAACCAAGTAACCTGACCATTTCAAAAAGTGACCTCAGTGAATTTTGACTTGTGCTTTTCTTTTTAACTGAAAAATACGGACTCATGTTCAAGTGTCTATAATTACATGGCCCTAAAGCCACATCAGCTTTTTCTGTACACATATTAAAAAAATCATTTTTCTTTTTTTGCAAGAGTTTGTGGCCTAAAAGATTTGCTTATGCTGAATTTGCATTAAAATAAAAAGGAAGTGCAAATATACCATCAATTGAAACTTTTGCTTTGAGAATTTTCTTATATTTCACTTTACTTTTTTGTACATTTATAGTGATTTATATAACATCTCAATTTGTCTGAAAAAGGAGATATGAAATGGACAAGAGCATGAATGTTAAAAATATGATGAAAAAGAATGAAGGATAATAGGAGGTTCTGCACGAATGTACCTAAGAACTTCTTTATGGTGAGGGTGACGGAGCACTGGCACAGGCTGCCCAGGGGGATTGTGGAATCTCCTCTGGAGATACTCAAGACCCGCCTGGACGCCTACCTGTGTGATCTGGTGTAGGGAACATCCTTTGGGAGGGGGGTTGGACTCGATGATCTCTTGAGGTCCCTTCCAAACCCTGTGATTCTATATTTCTATGATAATGTTAAAAGCAAATGAGATTTATGTACATTAGAAAATTGATTGAAATTGGTCCTCACCCATGGAAAATACTTTGTTTTGCTGAGATTGTGTTTGATTTGTTTTTCCCAATAGCTCTAGCTAACTGGGTTGGGCTTTGGCTCCTGCTCTAAAATTTAGTGTGTAATCCTTGTATTTAAAACAGAAATCGTATTTAGTTTTCTTTCTGGAAGTCTCTGAAATCGTGAGACTGTTTAACAAATGCGAGCACTGATAGAAAGCATTGGAGGATAACACAGAGATAGTGGTATTATCTTTTTCATTTTAAGAAGGGAAGTCTTTATTTTTTCTAACATCTTCATGTTTTTATTGTAAATACACCTTGTACTTCAAAGGCAAAGTTAATAATATTTTAGTTTTTGTGAAGCAGAATTTTTTGAAATCATGTTTTCTAATGCTTAAGAGGTTGACATAAGAAATATTATGATATGATTCTGTGATAAGAAAACAAGCCTACAAGGGAGGAATGTTTAGCTTCTTTTGCATAGGTACTTAAAAAAAAAGAAAAAGAACAAAGAAAAAAGAAGTGTTGTAAGTCAGTGACTTTTGCAATGGAAAGGGCCCTAACTTGCTTAGTTATATGTGAGTGTAAAAGCAATATCTATATAGATCCTATGGAAAACTGAGATCTGAAGATCTGTTAGAGGATATAAATGTTATGTGATTTACTTTACATGGAAACCAGGATGCCAGAGGAAATTCGAAAATCTAGGTTTTATATCAGTTCTGTGCTTCATCATGGCATATCCAAGCCATTAGACCTGAGGAAAATACAGTGCTTCACATCCCATAATGAAGAGTTAGGCTGAAAGCAGTGAATGTTGCTTTTTTATTGTGGAGCGGTTGAAAAGTACCTTTATTATACTTGAAAATGCACTTCTAAAAATGAAATCAGTAATGAGGCTGGAGAAGTAAATAAAATGCTTTTTCAAAGTCACAGAGTTGAATTTATGAACTTACAAGGTTTTGATAAAATCTGATTCTAAACTGGTACTTTGAATATGACTTCGAATTCTTGACAGATGTCTATTAAAGCCTTCCTATATTTAATTGAAAAGTGAGAATCAAATGAATGATACTGATTCTAGGTTTGGTGGGAAAGTATTTTTTTAGAAAAAGGTATATATTATTATTACAAGTACTCAGCTGACATGATAGAGCTCTAACATGAGAGAATTCCAGAGCTTTTCTGAAGAATTTAGTTAATAATGGTAATCTCTAGTGTGGGTGTCCAACCTCTGGGCTTGCCTGGGCCACACTGAGTGGAAAGGAATTGTTTTGGGCTGTGTATGAAGTACATAATATATTTAAGGTATATAACTATCAAAACCTCTTTATTTTTTAATATTCTTATAAAAAACATTTAAAAATGGCAACAAAAACATAAAACTAGTGGACTGAATTCATAAGCTATGCAGCATCTATTGGCACAAAAAATGTCATACTTTATCATGTCAAAGAGGAAAATTCTGAGAAATGTCCAACGTAGTAGTAACAAATAAGATGGGACTAAGAAAGCCTTTTATGATAAGCAAATTACCATGAAAAATGAAATTCATGCTGACTTGTTTATCACTAACTTATACATGATAAAATAAAACTAGAAATGATTCCTTATTTCATTTTCACTGCTTTAAATGTGGATTTTTGTGAATACATGTAAAAGAGAACTAACATGGTGAACAGTATTTTTAAAACTTTGTTAGCCCTATATTTTTTATTTGGAATTATACTTCTGTATAATCTGTTAAATTTGTTATTATTTGTTTGCTCCTTTTGTTAAATTTGGTCAATTGATTTTGGTATGTCCTCACATATGTCAAAGCCATAAAAACCATGGAGCTGAGTGGGACCTTGCAAGTTAATCTTATTCCTTCACTCTCGACAACACCATCAGCTAAACCTGTGTCTTTCCTCATTGGTTTTTATCTTTTCCTTTGAGAAGATCACAGTCACTCCAGTCTGTTCTACAGCTTCACTGAATCAGCTTTTGAAAGTTTTTCCTAGGACCTACTGTGTATCTTCCTTGCTGTTCCTTACAACATGGCACAGATTATTCCTATCCCTTTATGTGCTTGAATCCAGTACTTCCATTCTTCTTTTGTGGGTCATGCTGTCTAGATCTCTGATCTTTCTCCTCTTTCTTTCTGCATCCTCTTTTCAGTGTTTTTTTTTTTTTTTGGAGGAACAATATTTCAAACTTGGTACTGTATTTCAGATGAGTGAAGTGCAAATATTCATGCATTTTCCAAACTTCTATGCATTCCAGGAGATCATTCGATTTTTTTGTTGTGGTTTTGTTGTGGCATAAGACCAGTATTCACACAAAGACTACAGTGGCCAAAAGAAGAATGAGATCCCCTTCTAAACCAGTGCTAAACATCCAGCTGTAACTCTGTTTACAACTGTGCAATTTATTTTTCCTAAGTTTTATGCTATAGATGTACACAAATTCAAATTTCTGGTATCTTTCCACATCACTTATCCAAGAGGTCAAGAGTATTTTGAGTTCTCCGTCCTAGTTTCAGCTTAAACAGCATTCATAGCACACTGATTTTGGGTTGTTGCTGAGTAATGGGGCTAGCCTGGTGGCAGGGCAGAGCTGCCGCCACGATGGGTGTCAGCATGGGGTGAGATGAGGCCAAGGCAGGTGCCTGTGTCAGACCAGGGGTTATCCCATACCACGTGACACCACAACTTTATGGGATTTGGTTGGGGGCAGCTGCTACTCTGGTGTTCTATGTTGGCCAGCAGTGTGAATCCTTGTATTACTGATTGGTGCTGTGAGTTAGGTGGCAAAGAAGCAGTTTTAGTGGTGCCATGTTTCCTCAATTGCTTGTGACAATGTCACCTGAAAAAATGTTACAAGTATTAGGAGTCAAAGGATGGGACAGCTGTAACATGAGGATTCTCAAAGTCTAGTAAGGAGCATTTTACTCCAGTGGGCAGTTTAGTGAAGATGAAAAGAAGGTCTGAGCTTTTCTTTCATCCTTCTCCTTCCTATCTTTTTTTTTTTTTTTCTTTCTTTCTATCTTTTGGTTATAATATAGAATATAGAACTATGAATTTTATCTATTTTCTGATGCAGAGTTATTTTACCGTTTTTTTTAAATAATGGAATTTGTGTATACTATTCAGATTGAACGGCATAAAAATTTCCCGTGAAATAATGAGGACAAAAAGTTTTAGTTAAGGTATTATTAACTTCTACCTACCTTGGCTGTCTTGTGGAACAAGAATCCTCAGAAGTTATTGTCAGTTTACTCTTACTGTTCAGCCACTTCCTGCTGACAATTTGACTTCTTAACAAAGTTTCTGTAATGAGACAACTTATACTCCTCATCAGAATATGCACTTTCATCATTTTCCCTATTCCAAGGGTAAGATTTTCATCTTCCTTGCAGTGTATGCTTTGCCTCATTAATTCTGTTGGCAGGTTATGAAAATGCTTACGTTGGTCATAAGTCAATAATTTAGGTGATATAAAGTGGTAACAGCATGTGGCTTTATTTATTTTGCTGCCATGTGGTTACTACACTGAAAGATCTGTTGAATAACCCCACTAATTTATTATACCCACTGGCTGTGGGTTCTTAATCTTTGTAAAATATTATCAGGGATTTCTCAGTCAAAGTGGTATATCTTATATTTATACTTGTTCCAGTAGAAAGGCATACACAAAAAAACTGGCATGATATTTTTAGTCATCATTTCAGATGACTGCACAAACATCTTGGAGGGCAGGAATGCAAGAGCCTCACTTTCCTATCTTCTAAGGTTGAGTTGTAGCAAATTGATTAATGGTGATTTGCTGGAAAATAAACACTTGTGGCCCCTGTCCTTAAAGTGTTTGTCCTTTATTTTTCCTGTCCACACACATTTCCTATGTCACATCTTTCTCTGGGCTTCAATAACATATTTGTGTTCGTGCCTGTTATATTTCTGCCAGAACTAAACGTTCTTGAGCACCTACATGTCTGGTTTTCTTAAGCATGTTTATGTTTCTTTTCTCTGGAATTTAAAAAATAATAATCAGAAAGACTGAAATCTTTAGCAACTCCTGAAAATTCCATGTGGATGGATGTTTCTCATCTGTATCTTAAAAAGTTTGACTGAGTTTAATATTCTGCTGGCATGTTCTGTGGAGAATACCAGATAAAGAGAGGCCTTGGAAAATAAAGTAATAAGTCAGGGATAAATCATATATTATTTAAATGAGAGTACAACCTAGTTTTCCATGTCATTTGTTTAAGCTGTACTTAAATCTTTGAGCAAAAGAGAAAAACCATACTTTTTCACAAAGCTGATTGTATCTGCTTATTCATTTAGAATGAGGTATTGCTTTAGTTCAAGACAAACAGTAGCAATATAAATTGTATTCAATTTTGCCTCAATGAATTTATTAACAGCACTACTATTAACTTTCCCCTCCTCAGAGATGAAAATGTGTTTTTTTGTTGTTGTTCAGTTCTTTTCCAGTACGCTCAAGGCTGATAGTGCTTCTTTGTTTATGTGCAGGTATGCTTTGAGGTGCTTATTTTTTCCTTAATTTTGTAATTACAATTGACGTTGCTGTGCAATTATGTTTAACTATGTGTCCTATTTTTGTTTATTCTAGTGATGAAGGTTGCCCAGTTCTTTCTTGGCAACTGAAATCTTCCTTCTGTTTCTAAGAACTTTGTGTCAAATACATTCCATCAGTGTGCTCTTATGATTTGGTCAGTCATTAAGGAAAATATCTAGTCTAATTAGTTCCAGTTTTGATTTTCAAAATAAATCACAGAATTGTATGTATTTGTAGAGACATCTTGGGGATCAGCGAGACCAACCCTCTGCTAAAAGCAGGTTCCCTACAGCAGGTTGCTCGGAAGGTGTCCAGACTGGCCTTGGATCTCTCTGGAGAAAGAGAATACTGGCTCTCTGGGCAGCCTGTTCCAGTGCTCTGTCACCCTCACAGCAAAGTAATTTCTCATGTTCCTATGGAACTGAAACTTCTTACATTCCAGCTCATACCTATTACTTCTTGTCCTGCTGATGGGCACCACCAAAAAGTACCTGGCCCCACCCTCTTGACACTCGACCTTTAGGCATTGTCAGCATTTGTAAGATCCCTTCTCAGTTTTCTCCAGGCGAAACAGCCTGGGATTAAGCCTACTATGTTTTAAAAATATATATTTTCTTAGCTCCATTGCTCTAATTCTAATTTCTTCAGCATGTATAGTTTTTGTCTGATGGCACAGTACAATATTCTTTCTACAAGTGCAGATGAATGAAACGTAATACCTTTCTTAGGTCTAAGAGCATTATCTGATTACACAAAAAGTCAGACAGATTGTTATTAGCTGCCTTTATTGTCCTCATATTCATTCTTGCTTCATTTTCTACTTGCCTTCGTTTCTTTAATATAAATATTTTTTCTCAAATATGTATTACTAGTATCATAATAGCAAAACAACAGAATTTTTTTTATTATTATTATTACTCTGTGAAAATGGGTTCTGTGTGAACCCATTTGAAAAGAGAAAATAGATGGTTTTCTGTGTTCTGGGAATAACCAGTATTGCACTCAAAAATGGAAAAAAATAAAAATAAAAATAAAAAATGGCGATAGCATTGGAGCACACCTGACCTTTATCAGTTGTTTGCAATCTGCCAAATATATTTTTGCCTACATTACAAAAGTACAGAAACAATTTTAATGAGAATCATGAATTATTTACTAACAGGGACTTTATAAATCCCTGAAACATGAATAAATATATAAATAAGTAATACTGAAAACAAGAAGTTCACTGTTACATCAGCATTGGTTTGTGTTGATCCTATGTCTTATGCTAGGTGCTGTGTATTTCACAGATGTGCTTTTTATTTTGTATTGTTTTACAAGAGACCCATCTTATTCCAATTGTAAATTGCACCATGGATGCACATGTACATGCAAATGGGAAGGGGTAAATTAGTAATAATAATAATAATAATGATGATTATGATGATAATAATGATAATAATAAGAATATAATCAAATTAATACTGTGGGGCAAGATAACATTTAAAACACAGGGTTTTTTGTTGTTGTTGTTTTTGCTAGTTTTTGATTTAACAGGACAGGAAAAATTTCCTCTTAACAAGACTGATACATGTTGTGGTTTGACCCAGCAGGTGGCTTAGCCCTTTGCTCTCTGTCCCCCTTCCCGGTGGGATGGACAACAAAGAGGAAAACAGCAAAGTAAAACTCATGGGTTAAGACAAAACTTTAATAAAATAGAGGAAATGGAACGGATAATAATTATGACAAATTATATACATATATAATGTATATATATGTAGTCATATAAATAACAAATGATGCAAATTGGTCATCACTCCCCAACCATTGCCCAACTAGCCCCCCAAGCAGCGGAAGAGAGATGAACTCCTCCCCTTCAAAGCTCCTTCCACATGGTGTCATATGGTGTGGAATATCCCTTTGGCTAGTTTAAGTCATCTATCCAAACTCTGTCCCCTCCCACCTCCTTGGGCCCTTCCCTGAGAATGGCCTTGGCTCGGTACAACACTGCTAAGCAGCAACTATTAACACTGGTGTATGTTCAACAGTGTTTTTCTCCTAGAACCAAAACAGAGGATCTATGAAGAAAAAAATCCCACCTCAGCTGAAACTAACACAGTACATCTCAAAGAATACTTGTTTCAGTGGGTATCATTCAGTGCTGAAGAGAAGGGGAAAAAAGCCTTCTTGGAATTCAGAACAGTTTGAGTGACTGAAGAAGTTATGTACGTTCGAGCATGTTTGGAGAGAAAGAAAACCTGTAGTCTAAGGAGAACCAAAAGGTGTTTGGAGGAACAGCTTCTACTTAAAATAAGTGTTCTAAGAAGGAATCAATTTTTGACACCAGAATTTTGCCGGAAATGGTGTCAAGAAGGATAAATTTAATCACTGTTGACTTGACGGCTGACTTGTGAGAGTTTATGCTTTCAGATAGATAGATAAACCTCCCAGGATCTAGACATAAATCATCAGTCAGAACTTACATCATTAGTTATTCTTTTAAAAGAAAAAAAAAAAAAAAAAGCTTTTGACCTTGCAGTAAACTCAAACTAGAAATTCAGAATGACAACCTGAACTGCCAGGTTCTTGAGCAGTTGTATAGCTTCCATCCTGATGTCTATCACAAGGGGACACAAATCAAATACAATTCAGAGTGTAACTTCTTAATTTCTTCAATTACAGACAAAGATGGGTAAGACAGCAACTTCAGTCTTAGCATTTTAGTATATCACATATGTGTCCCATTAAAAGTCTAACACTTGACAGAACGTGTTCATTGCTGCCACAGAAATGTCAAAACAAAGTGTGTAGGAAAAAAAATTACACTGGACACTTTTATGTTAGCTTGGCAAATGCTCACTTTTTTTTGTAATGATCTGACAAAACTTTCGCTTTATTATTTTAAACAGAACAGGACTATAAGCTGTAAAATTGTATTGAAGGATTGTTTAGCTTTTTCCTCTAGCAATAAAATTTTACATGTGTAATATGGTTCATGTGCATTCAGGGTAATTTTAATGCACATTTCATGGTTTTGCATAGTGAGTTTTCTTTTTTATCCACAAACAGCATGAAGTTTTTATATAGTTTTATATAGTTTTAAATTACTGTTAGGAACAGTTCTTTTACTGTAGATTACTTTTTATCTTATGATGTTAATATTACACTTTATGTTTTTAATCTAAGCAGTCTTTTTCACATATGTGACAATGGACATACATAAGCTATAATACCACCTTGACAATGAACTTCATTTATGTAACACAGTAGTATACTCTGGTGCGATTTTTTTATATCTCCTCTATAAAGAATATCAGTAATGGTTTTCAACAGATTTTTTTTTTAATTATTTTGTGGACATATTGGTATTATAAGGAGACAGATTGATTGCAGTTATCAAGACAGGTTGAACCATTTAAGTAATTTTTTCTTATACGCCTATCAGAAACATAAACTACACAAATATCTTGCGATACTTTGCTTATTTAAAATGATTATTTTTCTTCAGAGTATCTGGAGATGGGAAAATAAATACAAGAGCAACAAAATTAATTTCTTGAGGGTTTGTTATTTTGATATGAAGTTGTCAACTACTTAGAGCGATCAAAGACAGTAGGAATCAGAAAGCAAAAGTGAGATAAAAGCTTCTACATATGTGTGGTGTGTTTTTCATATTTAGTTCTAAAGAAAGCTGAAAGTTTCCTAAGCTTAAACAGTGAAAGGATCAAATCTTTTTAATTTGTTTTCCACTATTACTTTATATTTTGATCCTGCTTCTAGTATTCAATGATTTTATATAAAGAGAATTAACTGATATAAGAGTTTTTTGTTTTTTTTTTCACACAAACTTTTATTTCTCTTAAACACTGATGTATGCACTTTTTAAAGGAAAACTCAACTACTAATTGGATACAGTTTCTAAAAATTTTTAAGTGCATCATATTAAACAATATCTGTGTTTAAAATAGTGCTATGTGCTCCTCGAAAGATCACTGATGTTAACTTGTAGAAACATAACCTCTCTCTATAGATTTTTACTTACCTCAGTTACAAGAGAAGGATAATAGCCTTCTGGTTAAAAATCTTCATTATTTTGTACAACATTTTTTTTAGATCAAAATACCGAGTGTTTAATTAACGTTACCTACATTATTTCCAGTTTGAGTTGCTGTGAATGTTGATTGTAGTTGGTGAAATTTTACTTTATATACTCTAATTAGAAATATGTAAGGGAGCAAATCTTATTTATATTAGTCTCAAGGGATTATAAGGAAAGGTGGAATGTTCATCTTTTCTTGGATTTCTGAGTTATAACATGTCATTCACATTTCTGATGTACCTAGCTGTCACTATGACTCTAGTTTGTCTCTCAACTAGATTTAGGCTGATTCATGACAGTAAAACTTCTCATACCTTTTCTATTTGAGAGGGATCACTGTGGGATTGGGGAAAGAGCTACCACAATCAAATTGTGAAGCTTGTCACACAATTTCCATAGCCTCCTTTTGGAGATTTTTTTCCTTCTCCAAATAATTGTATTCTACAGCAGATTTGGTTGTAATTTAACTTGAGAGATACTTGAAAAGGTGATTTTAGAAACAGCGACTCCCCTATAAATATTTATATGTAGGTACAGTTTAATAAAAGAAAAGAATCACATATGTTTGACATAAAAATGGTAGGGTTTTTTTGTTTTTTTGGGGGGTTTTTTTTTGAAGTTTTTTCATCTAGTTTTCCTTTATGGCTAGTAAAAACATGCTACAGTAATAAAATAGTGAAACAGGGTGACTGTGTTCTTTGAAGTCTTTGCCTGTTATTCCATCAGTACAGGTTCTTGACTTATTTCAAGTTGAAGAGTTAGGAATTTTCTTTATGCTGCATCTTTGCTCAAAACAGGTATTCTCAAAATAATAGTTCTGTGCTCCACATTCACAAAAGAACACAGAATACAATGGAAGCCGCACTTCAAATATTGAAGAATGTAAAGGTTTTTTTTGTTTGTTTGTTTTTTTTAATTATATTCAAACTCATAACTTTGCATTATAATGGTCTTTTTTGTAATAAAAATTTATGCTGTTGTGTTTCAGTAAATGTCTAATGGTTAACTTCAGTAGGGAGACATACCATCTTGATAAGCTGCAGAGACATTTTAAAGTTGATACTGTTACTACACAAACCCTCCAAGGGACAAGTAATTACTCATTGGTCTGGACAACACAGCACATTCATTTAAATCACTTAGTGTCTTAGCATTAGTTGAGATACGTATTCCCTAAATTCTGTGTCACAGAGCAGTAAGGGAGAACATTTTTTTTACTGGAAAATATTCAAATAAGAATACCTTTCTTGAATACACTGCAGTGTACATTAATGTGTGTTATGGAAAGTAACTTTGGGGAATAACTTCATTGTCTTTCCTTGCATCACCATGAGCTCAGTAGTTTAATGAGTATATTTGTTTTTTTGTGTTTTTTGTTTTTTTTTT
>VXAB01011181.1:383480-404512 GCA_013399175.1 Odontophorus gujanensis
AAAAAAAAAAAAACAATCCAAATCATAATAAATAGTTCTTTTTCCTTCCAAAGAAAGAAAGCTGTTTTCTCTTTCCATTTCTGATGGACTATGACTTCAGTTTACAAGTTATGTATTCCTTTTAATTTTTGGAGCAAAGTCTCTCAGTTTTTCCAGGTTTATAAAGGGATCTATCAGAGGTCCAGCTGTGTGAGCTTCATGGAAACCAGCACACTTTCTTCAGAACTGCTTGCAATTGTCAGAGCTCTGTCAAAACCAAAGAGTCTCACTGAAACATTCCTATTATCAAGTATTACAAATGCCAGTGAGAAGATACTTCATTCCATTTTTATATGCAGATGTCTAAATGTAGGTAGACATGTGGGATCTATGTTGACGTTTTGCAATAGGAGGTAAAATAGGAGTTGATAGAAAATATATTTGGTAAGAAGAAAAAGGGAAATGAAAGCACAAAATCACTCCATACAGATGCAAGAATTCTCCAGAGTGGAAACAGTAGTGTTTCCGTAAGTGCACACTAAAGCAAACAGTATATTCCACGCAGAATGCTCTAGAAAACAGATTTCTCATTTACATTGTGTGTAGTTTGAATCACAATTTATCTGACTCTTCTAACATTTCAAAAAAATAAAACTGTTGTCATAAAAGAAATGTTTAATTTCTTAACTGGGATCTGATAAAGTTTCGCTATTTGTAATTACAAACTTAAATGTATCATCCTGATATTTGCTGGGTATATACATTCCTCTCCTGTGCATGCCAGAGGAGGCTGCTATACCAGGGTGAAGATGGTATTGAATATATCTCTTTGTCAGACATCAATTTATAGATCCCTTTCTCTCCTTCCAATGTAATATGCTTGTCAAATATTAATAAACCTTCATTCAAAACTGCATGCACAATTCAAGTAAAATACTTCTTGAATTATTTATAATCTTAGGGATGTATCATTTGTGTGTTTTTTTCCCATAACTTACAAATGCTCCACAAAAATTCTGTGAGCACCCCTGCCCCCACCCCCGCTCACCCTCCCCCCCTTGTAATAACACTATATTGTTAGTATCACTCTGTAGGAATTCAGGAATTTCCACTCAACATTATCAACACTATCACTGTTTACATTTCCAAAGGTATATCTTTCCTTCTCACCATCTCTGAGTCTCAAGATGTTTCTCTCCACCTCTACATTAATAAAAATGTTATCATAATGTTTCAGTAGAACATTCCTGTGTTTTTTATTTAGTTAGTTATTTTTCATGTAAGCAAGTTTCTTCACTACCTATGGTCTTGCTCATAACTTCTTGTTGCATCTGACTATGCAAGATATTATGCGGAGAAATTAGTAAAATTGAAATAGTAAAGAAATATGTTCTGCTGTCTGAGAACACCTGCACCAGCTGCTTATATTTATCATTATATAACATGTGCTGAAGTAGCCAAATTCATTTGTTAGAGGAGCAGTAATTATTTTCACTCTTGTATTGCAATTCATTTGCAGTCATGAGACCCTGCTTGCATTGGTGCATTTACATTACAAAGCAGAACAGCTTCAGAAAATAAGAACTCTCACTTCATAACATGGTATTAAGCATCCCTAGTGGACAACAATTTGGTGTTACCCTTTGTTCAATGAGTAACTTGTCTATCTGCACATGAAGAATTGAGTACATTTAGTAAAATGTATAATGTCACCTGTGTTAGATTTAGTTTGCCTTAGGGTGATGGGGGACTACATGAAAAGTTGCTGAAGACCATACGGTTTGGGTTTGCTGAAATTTTAGC
The DNA here is from genome assembly GCA_013399175.1 of Odontophorus gujanensis. Classification (NCBI taxonomy): domain Eukaryota; kingdom Metazoa; phylum Chordata; class Aves; order Galliformes; family Odontophoridae; genus Odontophorus; species Odontophorus gujanensis. Next base: position 385,263 of record VXAB01011181.1, read on the forward strand.
ACTTATCCTAATTAATGCAAAAAACATAGGTAATTAAAAATGAAAGTCAATATTTTAATGTGCAAAAGCTAAACCTAAATATAGGACCCTGAAAGAGTTGGCCTGATTTATTTTTTTTAAATATTGCTGAATATAGAGTTCTTCAAATTGTGCATTTCAGACTGTTTCTTTATTTAAATAAATTATTTTAGACATGGCAGATATAGTATATGTATTAGTTTTCCTTTCTATATTTATTTCTATTAAAAATCTGTAGCATAGAAGGAGAAAGTTAATTCTGCCAGTAAGCTGGATAGCTGGTTATACAATGCAGATGAGAAGGGTAGGAAATAAAAGCATTTTAGCAGCGCTGTTTTTAAGTGGTCCTTGACAACTGAAGCTCATTATGCCATCTTTAATCAATTATTGTGGAATAGTTATTTTGAGGCATGGTTTTAGTTAATGTGAAGTGCACTCTTTGTGAAGTGTGTATTGCTGTAAAAGTCAAATACTGGTGAATATGAGCAAAGAGTGGGTAACATGGGGGAATTCTGTCAAAAATGTTGGTTGCCTTGAGTTGGTTCACAGAAGTATTTAAATGTACAGACAATTGGGCTGCTCGCATTCAGTCTAGCAGACATCTTTATTATTGTTAATCAGATCAGAAATTGACCCTTAATTTTTATACGCACTTACTTTTCTTCAACGTTGTATATTATTAAATGAATCTCACCTATGGAGAAATGCAAGACAGGACATTGTTGTGAGATTACCTCAAGAGAATTGCTGCAGCAATAGGCATTTCTGATCTGAATCTTTATTTCCTCATTCATTTGGTGGTGGTGGTAGTATGAAATTCCTTTGGTGGTTTTCTTCTTTTTCTTCTTTTCTTTTTATTTTTACCATCTGCAGTAATCATCTAAAGGCAGGCTACGTGCTCAGTCAATTGTCCAATGTCAAAAGTTTGTGATATGAACTTGCCTCTCGGTGTGGGAATGTAAAGGGAAACATGAGAACAGGCTGATTTATACTGATTTAGAACTACATTTCTTAGATGCAGGGAATGCGATAAGTCATTGACAAGCCTTCAGAAAGTTACAAGTTATTCCCTGGAGGAAAGAGGAAAGTGCTTCTTGTTCCTTAGTTTGCACTTCCTATTGGTAAACTACAACTTGATGGATGTGTTCTTTTTTGGTTTAATAATAGCTGTGGTATTGTTATAGCTAAGGAAATTAAAGGAGTTCTATCCTATAAAGAGGTATACTACAGAAGGCAGATCGGTATAAATTAGTAGTTTGTTTTCAGAAAGAAGCAGCAGCATTATTTAGCGAGTAATTAGAACTTCAACATTATGCCTATGTTATTGTAGTAATGCTAGTATTCAGTACATAATGCTAGTATTTTTAACCCATTACAGTTTTGGTCCCACAGCCTAGATTATAGGGTGTGGAACTCAATATGGTTGAGTCCTAAGATTAACCCATAAGAAAAAAAAAAAGTAAATTTAAGTTCTCCTGGCATTGTGCAAATCTACTTTTGAGTTAGCGAAGTAGTGGACTTGGTGTATGGAATGCCTGTGGTTAGTGTTTTACTTGTTGGAGTGGGAGTCTCTTGTGCTACTCTGCTGCTGACTTAAATTGGAACAGGCTGATGAACTTTAGCTTTGTGTTTGCCTCTGGGGCTGTTTGCCAAAGCCTTGACTTTCACTCTGATGATGCTAATAAAATCATGGGATTTATAATAAGCATTCATATCTAACTATTTTCATTTCCTATTAGAAGTCTGGGGTATAGTTGTCCAATATGTGTCCTAGACTAATAGGAATCCTAACTTAAATACACATTTGAAAAGAAATTTAGCTTTGAAGTCTTTATACTTGATGTAAGGTTTTTTCCAATAGTAGATTATACTGTTGTAATTCACTGTCTATATTTAGCTGTGGGAATATTTGCTTTGAAAGTATGCTTAACTTTGTTTTATTACTTCTTTGCTGGCCAGCAAAGAATGTGTAACTCCTCATTGCCTCATTGCCAAAATGAGAATATTTGCATGCTTAGATTTATCTGCTATAAAACCTGTAAAAGCTGTTACAAATATTGATGATGCTTTTATAGACATTCTTGCTCTTGATTCTCTGAGAAGTGTAGCTATTTGAACAAGCTATTATTATTTCCCACTAGGACATTAGTCTTTAAGAATCCAGTTACCTGTGATCTCTTTAGGATATGATACTCTGTGCGGCAATCATTTTGTTTCCTTGAACTCAAACCTAAAGACGATAAACTACTTCTCTTTTATACACATTATGTATATATACATGACAACATATTTTACCTTTGAAAAATAAGTGGAAAAGTTTATGATTAATACAAACAGTTTGAGACAATTTGAGGAAAAGAATTAAGAAGGATCAGTCTCAGAGGAAGAAATAAAGGGGAGTCCGATAATGGACCTGAGACACAGGGCAAATAGGAAAGGAAGCTAGGATGGAAGATGAAAAATTATGTTAGGTTCTGACAGACAGACTTATGAGTTTATAAGCCCATTACTGACTAGATATGAAAGTATCAGACTGGAAAAAGGACTGAGATGAGTGGATATAGTTTCCTAGAGCAAGAATAGCTCACAAGAGAAGACAGAGTGCTAGCTGCTTAAAGAAGACATCTCAGAACCTTGCCTGGTGACAGTAGAATGAAGTGGCAAATAGCTAATCTTCATTGCCTTGAGTTCAGTACTTGATTCCTATATATGTAATTGAATTTATTAATGAGAATTCTGATTTGGGAATACAAACTGTTATACTGTTGTAACTAATCATGTTTTTTTCCATCTCAAATTAGGTATTCAAAATTAGGTGATAATATGACCTTATACTCAATTTTGACTATATTTCTGCATAATGGGGATAATAATAGATTTTAATCTCAGTGAAAATAATTAGAATTGGGGAACACACTGATACTAGTGTGGTGCATGACACCAAATAGGTCATGATGGGAGCTGATAATTCTTTACCAGTTCACAGTTGAATAGGACACAGCAAATAAAGCATGAGGTCACCCATTAAATTATGTGAGTAAAAATTAAGTACAGAGTAGTTCCATATGAAATGATGTGGATATGGCTAATTAAAATCTGCATCAAAACTGTTAAAGAGTTGTAATTAAACTTGCAGAAACAATTCTCTTAATTCTTAACCTTTTTCATGTCATAGTTTACCGTTGTAAAACTACTGTAGACTACACCCTGAGGAGATGTGGAGTGTGTATCAGAGAATGTAGGTTGTGACAGGTAACTTGTTAAATCTGACAGATATTCTTCCTGTATTTGATATCACTGTGGGATTATGTAACCTTGCACTTAAATAGTGTCTTTCTCTCATTGTTAGTCACCTGTAAAGCATTTTGCTGAATTCCCTGAGTATCCTAAATGCCTTCTGAACGTTGAAGCATATACACAATTGTATGGCTAGATTTTTGAAGCAAAACAAGCTGTGGTCTCACAGTTAGTGTCTCACGTTCTATTTTTAGTCTGTATAGTGCCAACTACAGCGCCACTTGCTGATAGTATCACTGGTTTGTTGCCAATGGGGGACAGAAGAGTAGAAGTCTGGCTAACCCCAGAAATCTATGCAATGTCTGGTTGCAGCCATGAGAGACTGCTTCAAATAAAACACAGGAGCTGGTACGAGTCGTCACAAGGACAAAAGTTTTCTGTAAGGCTATTTTTAATTGCCTATATGGTTTCAACAGATAGTAGTCATTCAAAAGATGTATGTCTTGAACAAAAAATATTGTAAGCACACTCTTTGTTTCCTTACTTTTGGAAAATGTGAAGATTCTGAGTTTGAAGATCCTACATATACTGAATAATCTCAAAATAGAAATAGGTAAGACAATAACTGAATAGTTTGAGCAGCAGAGGGAAATACCTTACAGTCCCATCTTTATGTCTATATGTGGAACAATTAATACTACGTCTATTAAGAAATACAAATGCTTCTATAGTTCTTTTTATTTTCTCATTATAACTTTGAAAAGTTTGTCATTGATCATTGTGGATGTTTTTTTTTTCCTTTAGAAATGTGGTTTCTGTAAAATAAATAATTTCTTCTTAGAAAATTTCGGTTTTACTGAAATCCTAGCTTGGGCTGTAACTTTTTTTTTTTCTCTAAGTATGATGTGCAGTTGGTCCTTTTATTCTTTTCTGAGAATGGTGACTTTGGGGGTTGCATTTACTTTATCGATGTTACATTAACTTTTTCTTGTTAGCTTGAGGGAACGTTATGTGAAATTTAATTTGTTCACTGGAGAATAGAGGTAAGAAGAATCCAATATAGAGCTCTCATGAGAAATCATGACACTAAGAAAATATAGTTTAATCCTCATGTGTCTTATTTATTGTTAATATGTTTTTCTCTGAAAAACAAGTACTAAGAACTCTGTTGTATATATAATCCTTACTTCCTTCGATGACGTTCATTATATTTTCAGTAAGTTCTTTCATTTTTTTAAGGGGCCTTTAGTTTTAACTGTTTCTGTAGGAGTCATAAACTAGTTTCTAACTAAAAAAACGTATCACCTATATAACTCATTTTGCTACTGGAAATTTGAAGTACATAGGCAGTTAAATTTAAGTTTAAATGACTTTAAACTTAAAAATTGTTTTATCCTCTAACATTATAATTTTAAATCTTATGTTAAATTCAGTGCAATTATAGACAAGAATCTCATCATTGCCCTCATTAAAATGAAGAGTTACTTGTCCTGCAGAGGAAAGGGAGGGAAATTCCAAGGTGGCCTTGGGAATCAGAAGGGCACTCTGCACAAGTGATTTGTTATTGATTACTTTCACAGATCTGTCAAAATGTCCTATCACTAGTGTGGTTTTGTGGCTTTCTTCCAAGAGGATGGTCACAAAAAGAAAATTGTACTTACATGTTTGAAAACCTAGTGGTTTATGTCTACTCAAAATAGGAATAAACTCATGTCTAGGGCTGTCAGTCTATGATTTTCCTCTTGTTTAAAATTAAGAGTTGAATTGATTACCATTCAGTTGTGAGATTCTGTTTGATGAGAGGTTACTGTTATTATTGTAATCCAAAACTTGGTTCCCTTTCTGAAGTTCCTGGCTGTGGTATTGTGAGTGGTATTAGTTACTAAGAAGTGTACATGTCACTTTTTACTCTTCAGAAATGTTTTTGGGATCTTTAATTAGTTGTCATCAATTAAGACAAAAGAGGTATGGGTCTCTCTAAATATTTGTATCAGAATATCATACCCTATCTAATATGTAGGGAATTATGGTTTTAGGATTCATTCAGATAAGAAATTTTGTAGGCAGTCTATTATATACAGGGCATATTCTGTGACAGGAAAGCTTGTTAATGAAAATAGTTATTAATATATGGTTTGATTCCTGTATCATGGTACCATGAAGTATTTTATGGAAAAAGAAGGCTTAGAGGTTTTATTATCTGATTATTTTCTTCACCACTGCTCCCAGTAGTCAGTCTGCATGTTACGTGGAGATGAGTTACTGTTCACTAAAATTAAATATCTTATGGTAACATTTGCTGTGAATGTGTACACAGTTGTGCTGTTTAAAGGTATGCAGGTTACTTATACCCATTATGCCTCGGCCACTGAGGATGCTTTCTCACTGCCACCTGGCCTGCAGTGCCACTAATTCAACCACGCCGCAGCGCTGGCCCAGCACGGCAGAATTGTTGGCTGGAATTGCATTCCCCTCTCATTCATTATCCTCCTAAACACTATCACTTTATCAATAGGACTTCATTTTTTTAGTTTTTCTAAGTCTTATCATATCCACTGTGGTTTAAAAATCCAGTGTATGTTGCCTTTTAATTATGTATTTGAAGGGGAAGAAAAGCTATAGAAATTGTTTTAAAGATCAGCATAGGCTACAGACATATACTATTCACAGCTTCTTTTAATTAACCACAGATACTAAGTACACATCAGTAGTGGAACACTATTGGTAGTTTGTATTTTTTCTGTGAAAGCACTTAGATCAGTTGAGCTCTGTCAGTTTACAATCAATGAGATTCTCATCTTAATACTTAAATACAAATGACTATGAAAGCTCGGAACAGTTAATAATGAGCTTTTGTTGCTTTCATTGAGGTCTGAGCAAAATTCCAGAATCTGATCCAAGAAGGCACAGTGCCTTGAAGTAACATGGCCTGTAGAGTAGGAGGTGAGACAACTGCCAAATGGAGATTTATTCTCTGCAGTGAAGGAATTAAACTTTCCTGACAGGAACCTTGTCATGAGGGAAGGTTTGCTTAAATACAGCTTTCCAGTGGCTCCAAAGCCTGTGATATCTGTGTAATAGCCATTTTTGCAAAAGTACCCCTTTGCTTTGTATCTTTTCTGAGCAAGTAACAGTGGTTGTCAGTCAATTTTAGCTTTCTCATGTAGCATCAAGCAACTGCCTTTTTTCCTTTCTTCATCCTGGCACGGCTGATCTGCTGTCTGCAAACCTTAAGGCCTTCAGCACAAAGTACTTTATTTCACTGGAGGGTTTCATACGCTGAAAGAACCGTATGAGACCATGTTTCCCAAATACGCCAAGACTTAAAAAGAAATCTTTATTTTCAAGAAAAGTCAATAATGTGCACACTATTAAGTACAGATACATTTATTGGATGCGTGAAGATGGTTTATTTGCAGACACAGGTCTTGTAAGTACATCCAGGATTAATGAACTGTATCAAGTTTCATAAATAAAAAATCTACACCCAGTACATGTGAAACCAACAAACTCATAGCTAGTACTAGCTTTTTTATTTTTTTTATTTTTTTTTTATAAAAGGACTTATTACACTTGGGAGTTTGCTTTGCCCGCTGAATTCTCAACATGACATGCAAAATAACTAAGAGAGTCATATAGTAGTTTCTAAATTAAATGTGTTTTCCAGGCTTTCAGGTTAGCATCAGTTCTTTAATAATTTTGCCTACATTTCTCTAGAGTTATTACCCTTTCTGTCAAAACCAGCAAACTCTAATTTTATTTAGAAAACAAAGCTACTTATAAAAGTAATTCCAAAGGAAACTTTGGTAAAATTCTGATTAGAAAAAGCTATAAAATCTATGAGGCTTAAATAGCAATGTTTTTGTTATTTTCACTATAATGACATTATAATCAGTAACTCTGTAGTTCGGGAAATTTAGATTTAATACTTCCTGATTATAAGACACAAAGAAATGCATTCCTTTGTTTAAGAAATGACATTGATCTATACCTAATTCATCTTCTTTTTGATTTAACTACTCTGTATTTGAGCCAAGTCTTCAAAAATACTTGCAGGCAGGATGCTGTAAAAATTAAAGGAGATTGGTCATTTAGATGCTTGCTTTTGGGCTTCAAACTGGTTTCTTCAGTTTCCATAAAAACTGAGCAATAGCTCCAGATTAACCAAGTGTTTAAATGCTGTGATTCTGTCAGTAGAATATACCTCTTATATACACATCTAAAAACATTTTTCTTGTCTTTCAATATACATATTTCAAACTTTCTTATTAGAAACCTCAAAAAGGTAAACTGTGTGCTAAAAATTAAATAGAATTCTGATCTAGGCTTTACCATTAAGCTAGAATATTTTACAGTCTTTCTTTAGAAGACATATCTTTTTGGTTACATTAGTGAGGTAATCTCATGTAAAATAGCAGAATTATAAAAACATGACCAGTTTAACTGAGTGGGAAAATAAGATTCTCAGGTAAAATCTGTTTATTAAAATATTTTTAGCATTTCTGACTATGGTCAGTGATGTCAAACTTTGCTGAAGAAATGTTCCTTTAGAAATACATACCTTTTAAAATTACCTATTAGCCTTATGTCCACCAATATTGTTTCATTTTCTTGCTGTTTCAAAAGTCAGATTTATTCTTTCAGAATGGTCAGTTCGTTTCCTATTTATTCTCTTGCAATGCAATGTGTTTTTAATTGGGTATTTGACCTATTAATTCCATGAGATTATGGTATGTTAATCTACATGCAGTGCTCATCCTCTTGCACTAAAAGGTCAGTAAATTAAAAAGCAATTTGCATTCTCAATGAATGAGGATTTCTTGAAGTTAATCCTTTTTTTTTCTTTTTTTTTAGTATAATATCTGATTCAATTACTGCATAGATAATAAAAAATATAAAGAAAGTCATTTCATTACTGGTGATGATTTCTCCTTAATGTTCAGAAAGTCATCTAATGTTTAGGTGTACCTGTAAAAAATCATAAGCAACTGTACTATAACCATGAGCTTGTGTAAAAATTAGACTCCTCAATGAATGCATTATTCCTTCACATTTTAAATGTGGAAATAACAGCTGGTAAGCACTCCAGATAACTTTGTATTCTTTGTTAAAATGTTATGAAACTAGGAGTTTCAAAAGCATTTCTGAGCAAGGTGATTTATGTGAATACACCGCAGAACCAGCACTAATAAGTAGAAGCTCAGTGTCCTTATTTATGGATGTAGGGGGAAATAAACAAACAAACAAAAAAAAGAAAACACACAATTGAGGCAAGAAGTGTACGCATCATGACCCATTGAGATGTGCTGAGAAGAACAGCAGAAAACAGAAACAGCTTTTTCTTCATGGATCAGAGACACAAGTAAAAAAGAATACTAAGTAGTTCTAAAGCAAGTAAGAACATGAAACCAAAGCAGAAATTAAATGAGAAATGGAGTTGAGTGGAACTTGGAAATGTGGACACTGGGACACGAAAGTATTCTTTCTCCAAAATACGGAGGGGAAAACCAGACCTTCAGTGGGCAGCCAGCTAAAGCATTTTGCATCTCCCTGCAGTCAACCAAAACAAAACACAATACCTGTACTTCAGAGTATGGTCTAAGATTAACAAAATGTTCTTGTAACACTATTTGAAGCTGTACTCCTTAATATAGCAAATTTTACTGTAAGAGAATTGACACCAATATCTGAAGACTGTACAGGAGTAGAGCAGCAAACAAACAGATAACCCCTTAAAAGCTGTTCTCTTGTAAATTATTTGTCGTTATGCAACTACTTTCTGGAAAGGCTGTTTCCCTGTCTAATGAGAATAGAAAATAAGTCTACAAAATTTATAAGTGATATTTACTTAGGAGTTGCTCCCCCAGTTAAGATATTGTGTCTTGAGAGCTGCGTAAAAAAAATAAAATAAAATAAAATAAAAAAATAGTAAAGCTTGTCCTTTCGGATAACTAATTAACATAATAATATTAAATAACATATAATATTTCAAACATAATTATACAAGTCTTACAGTAAGTTGCAATGCTTGTTTTCATCACTGAGATGCCTAATATAAAACCATTGCACTTCAGTTTGATTTTATAACTTTTGAACCTGTTTCTTTTACATTACTTTGGGTCATTAAAAAATTCTACAAATTCTACTAAAACCTGGCCTCCTGTGCAAACTGGTCCAGGGACCTTTCTTGGCAGGGGAGTTGGAATCAATGATCTCTATAGGGCCCTTCCAACCCCTACAATTCTGTGATTTTGTGATAATAGTTGGCTGGATAGTGACATAAATTAGTTATTAAAGGAGGTTGTAAGTTGGTTGGTATCTAGGTACTCTTTCAGTTTCTAGTAGCAGGACAATCCGTATAAAAGCTTGCTTTATAAACTGTCAAGTCTAAAAGTTATTTTGATTCTGATGATGTGCTGTGGAGAAGGTAGTGATATTTACCACTATAATGGCTTTTGTTTAGAAGTTAGATAGAAAAGCCGTACTGTGTCCAAGATAAATTTGAGAACAATTTAGCTATTTTATGGAATGACTGAATGGTCAATAAAACAGCATATGTTAAGTGTAAAGCACTGTTGCTGTGATTTTGTATCTTAGAAATAATAAAGAAGTTAAATTGAAACACTGATTATAAATTTGAAAAATTGAAACATCTATTTCATCTGTTTATTCGTCATTTATATGATGGGATTTTTTCCTTGTTAACGCTGTTTCATCTTCTCCGTGAGAGTTTTCTACTCTTAGTGAAAGCATCTTCTTTGAGATGATGGGACATAGCTGGTAACATGTTCAGGGAAAAGGAAACCTCTAAACCGCAGGCTTTGAAAATAGAGGATTTGCAAGAAAAGGTTTTATACATTCTTAAAAATATAGCATGTATATAAATCAATCATTTAAGATTTTTTTTTTGTTGTTTTGTCTGAAGATGAAGTAGGCTTCCCCCAGTCTCCATTTGCTTTTAAGTCATAAAGATGTTTGTTCTCTGATTGACAAAGTAAAAATATATTGTGAATTACAAAGAAACATGGAAGATGTATAGATTGTCATTATTTATTATAAGATCCACTCACCTTACAATTTGGCAGGTTTGCAATTGTAAGAAAAAATACTTTGAAGTAAAGGAGGAGGTGAATAATAATTTAAAAAGACAGTGTACATCCACAAAATAAAAACAGTTGTTTAAGCTAAAAAAGGTAACTGAGTAATTTTGCTGAAGTTTTAATTTGCCAGCACAGGTAATTAAAGACAATTATTATGCCTCTCAAATTGTCTCAGGATATGCAAAATCTGGAGAGAGCAGTCCTTGGGAATCTTAAAATACCAGCTTAGAAAATTCATGGTTGCACAGAAAAAACAGTAAGATATCTTCCCAGTCTGTAGCTTTGGAAAGCTAATTGAAAGAAGCAAATTAAATTAGTAACATTTTGTGCAATAAGGCATTACTGTATAATAGCTGCAAAAATGTTTCATCAAAATCTTAGATTTTCAATTGTAGTTTGCTGTAAGTCTTTAAGGGGAAGTAAATATTATTTAAAACTTAAACAGAATCTTGCTATCACATGCACTGTAAAACATAATACTTTGGAATAGTCCTTAAAAGTGATGGTACTTGTTCTGCAGCAATTCAGTGGTGAAATCTACACTGTAGTTTAACGGAAGTAGTTGGTGTGACTGATTTGTGATAGGGTTATGATTTTTCTGTATTGCTTCTAGTAGTTTTCTCATATTGTCATTCATCAAAACATCACAAATTCCTTGCACTGTGCTTTGAGGAGTATGATTCTAGTCATTATGGACCTCTGGATTATATATGGACCTCTGTATAAACAGAGTTTATTTTATGAAAGTTACCTGGATTATAACTTGTGTCCTGTGAAATAAAGCAGAGTGAGCAATTCAAACAAGTCTATCAGCATCTTCCAAATGCAAGGAGACAAGTAAAAGGTACCAGTAGCTGAGACATTCAGTGACTGCCACAGTCCCCACTGAGACCTAGAGCCCAGGCAAGATAAGTGTCTGACAAGGAGCAGGAAAGCTTATTTCAGGTACATTTAAAAAAAAATGCTCTTTCTACATGGCAAACACTGAGCCTGCATTATGACACATTATAAAAAAAAAAGGAATGGAAACTGTGTCTTCTGGAACTAACTGTTCCCAAACTCCCCAACGAGAGCATTCCCTGCCCTCTCTAAAAGTATGGATTTTGTCTTCCTAATGGCCTGCATTTCTTGTGTGCTTTTTAGAAGCATATAAATCTATTTGTGTATGCGTTAAAAAATTTCCCTGACAAATCTTATAGTGTCACATAGTCTCCAGAGGTTTAAACCATAGTCTGAAATTGTTGTGTTAATTATACATGCAGAACACCAGGGGAGACCAGATGTTTCTGTGAATGTGAACTATTGAGGGCGGTCCATGTTGAAGTCTTGGGTCATGAGTGCTTTTGCCTGTGGAGTCCTGTACTTGATGGAGATTTTGTACTGGCAGTCTGCACTACTGGAATATGCCTGGCAGACCAGAGTATGAGACTGTCTCTTGCTATCAGGAATGCTGGAGATATTAATCACAGGTAATAGGCAGATACGATTTGACCCAGTTTTGAATTCTGTGTTTTTCATCCACTCAAAAAATGAAGTAAAATCATGCAGACTGTAAAAATCAGTGAAAGCAGACTGAACTGGGTCTATAACGTGTTACCTTTACCAGATATTTTCCACTGCTGGCAACTGACCCTTAACTTGCCCTTTATGAGTAGATTAATATCACTATTTCAGCAGTAATTGGATGAATAGTGATGCTGCAGATTATTGTGCCACTGTTAAGCTGTGGCCTGCTGGCTGCAGTAGAAATTCTCATATATAAGATCCATTTTCTTTGTGAAGATAGCTTCATAGTTATATGGCATGATTAGCTGTTATCTCTCTTGGTAATATCATTAGGAAAGAAAGGGTTAAGTAAAGCATTTAAGTGAAAAGTTTGCTCTAAAAAAATTACTGTACATTTAGATATCGTTATATAGTTACGGACAATTATGCTGATGTTAATAGTTTAATATTAACATGGTTATACTAAGTGAATGGAAATAAGATTTGTATTTTCATGGTAAAATTTTTTGTCAAGTGCAGGTATTAAAATTACTACAATTTGGAATAAATAACCAAATGCCATCTACTTTATCTTAAGAAATAAATTGAACTATGATGAGGTTAGATGGATAGCACTGAAAAAGAAGGTTGAAATACAACATGTACTGTCCTTGGAAAAGGAGAGATGCTACTACTCAGTATTCCAAAGTGGTCCTTCCAAGATTTGGAAAGTATTTGCAGAACTGGAAGGTACAATACTGGATTTATAGGTTAGATTGTATTTTTAGATTGTGCTTCATATTACAACTGGCAAGTAATACTTGTGAGTGTGTGACTTCTGACCTGATTTTAGATAGCTCTTGTGAGATCTGTGAGGAAATAGCGCAAGGAAATGTCTCCTTTACTCCTTCCAAGAAAAATCAAATGTTCCTATGAACGTAGAGACTGCAGGTTTGTGCTCTCCAGGTGTTCGTGCCATCCTCATTTCTTATTTTCCTCTTGCATGTGTGGAAATAGCTGTGGGGTAAAGCAAAATTAACAAATAGTTGTTAGTACTAGGTCTCAGCATCTTGATCTCTCTTCCCATTCAGGAATATGCTAGTTTTACTTTCTATACATGTACATTACCTTTTAGAGCCTGTTTTTCCTGTTATCAGGCATTGTTAATCCTGGGTCACACCCTGACTGTGATGCTGTCATAGCAACTAAGGATATTATCTACATTATTGTATTTCTACAACTGGGTGAATCAGACTACTGGTCTTTGTATCCTGCAGTAGCAGGAAGAGTTACAGATCATATCACTATAGCTGGATGACTGAAAATAAGTCTAATGACCAGTGACATTCATATTCACTGGTCTGACAACTGGTGCAGATGTCAGCAGTTGATATGTCTGACTGTTGACAGGCTTCAGCAGCCCTCAGTCTTCTGAACATATGGTTTCATAGAGCCGCACCACTGAGTCACACTAACAATGTGTGCAGATAAAATTGAGGAGTAAGTTTAAATGATGAAAAAATAGCAAAAAACTTGAAATTGTGATTGATCTATATAGGAGAGAATAAGCACTTTATGTTCTTCATAGTCATTTGAGATTATAAAGTAGATTATTGTGTTAACATCTGATTCTTCTAATTAATCTTTATTCATTATGAAAAGAATTTCATCTGAAATATAGATCCAAACAGGGAAAGCTACAGCCTAGTTGCTTGCTGTCTAGTTCTGAGACTCGTGATAAACTGTGGTAAAATTAATCAATACTACATTCAGTTTCAACTTTCTCTACCGTACATGGTCTTCCCTTTTATATTTTAGTTTAGTTTTGTTTTGCTTGCTTTGCTTTTCAACATCATCACAGAGAATAACATGGCTTTTACATCTGGTGTATTATACAGGAACATGAAAATTCCCAACTGTTTGCTGTTCACTACACTTTGTTTTCCAATTGTCCTACTCATTTATCACCAGGACCAAATTATTTGTCTTCTTTCTCTGTTGGTGGCATTGCATGTGTCACACCATTATACTGTTTTGTTCAAAGATTTGGCATATTTTATGCCACAGAAAACAACCTGTTACTTGCTGCGATAAACTCAGCATATATTGCTGCATGTCAGAACAAGTGACAAGATCAGAGAATTCAGAAGTCCACTTACTTTCTCTTTTCCAAGGTAATAGGCTTAAATTGAAGCTCCTGTTATAAAATCCACACAATACTGAAATATAAAGGTTACCTCCTAAGCATGCCAGGACTGGTTTCATTGATAACTCACACAATTACTTTCTGACAAATTTTTGACAGACTCAGAGGAGTGTTCCAGTAACAGTGGATCTTCAGCTACTGGTGATGAGAGAAAAATGTATGATTTGATCAAACGGATAACAGTGGGGTATGACTTAGGTTGTAACTTGTTCAAGCCTTTGTGATTTCTGGCTTCAGTATCATTTTTTATGTGGAGAATCTTTTGAAAATCTCAGGTTTTATATCATTGTGTTTTATATCATGAGTGTTATTATGTAATGACTTTTTATTGGAGTTTAACTTTGAAATCTAAGGCAAAAAGGATTAATTCTAAGAACTGAGATAGGACATAATTAATCTGTTGTCCTTTTGTATGTTTTCTATGTCTGCTATTGGTTGCCCTGATGGTTCTTAATTGAAGGTCCTATGATTATCAACATGGGTTGGTATCATCATACTTCCAGAAATTCTAAATATTGGATCTGTTGTTTTAAGAGTGAACAGAGGCATCAATAGTAAAGTAGTGTAATAAAAAAATTGGTTATGTATAAAGAGTAAATAAGAGAAGGAATCCTGACCTTTTTTTGTTCTTAAATGAAAAATCCATGCTGATGTATTTGGTGTGCTGATAGACAACAAGATACTTACATGCTTCTTCACTTTTTTTTTTTTTGCTTATCATGTGATAGGATGTATACTGTCATGCTATCCATAATGAAGTTGTCAAAGACCCTTTACAGAATCTCAGAATCATAGAATTGTAGGGGTTGGAAAGGACCTCCAGAGATCACATAGTCCAACCCTCTGTCAAAGTAGCTCCCTAGGCCAGGTTGCACAGGTAGGTGTCTAGGTGGTCCTTGAATGTCGCCAGAGAAGATAAAAACATCACAGCTTTTATATTCAAATGGCACAACTATTTCTGTGCTACTGTATCAAGAATGTTATGCTAGAGTGGTCTGCCAGTAGTAAGCAGTGAAGTAAAACTATTCATTAGTGTACCTGTTCAGAAGCATGTTGTGCATTGGTGTCTTTTCCCAGAACTGTGAAACACCCTAGTTTCCCAATTTGACTAGCGTATAAGCTTTTGAAAACTACATTTTGCATCTTCCTAGTGAAGACTTGGTAGAACTATGCAAGTACATGCCCTGAAGTTTCCAACCAAATGAGCTTATTCCAGTTCAAGGCAGAATAATTCTTTCCTTATAATTACAGCTTGAGGTTGCTTCAGAATACTTTGGGTTCAGTTCTGTGCCTCTGCTATGTCTCCCCTTGCAGTAAGCTTCAGGTAGGATAAAGATGACAGTACAAAAAATAAAAAATAAAAATTGCCTCATCATTTGTAGAGCATGAATCAGAGCTTGTAAGAATAAAAGAGTGTGCATATGGAGAATTAATGGAGACAGGCAGCAAAGCTATGATCTTCCAGGAGATTGGCTTAATGCTGGATAGTGACTGGACACTGGCAGGTGAAGTGTTCAGAATGACATCAGGTAACAACAGAAAGATAGCTAGGGTTCAGTCAGAAATATTAGAACCAGCTGATACTGAAACCTTGGAGAGAAGTTTGGGATTGAGATTTGATGGCATCAGATAAAAGCACTGTTTACTCAATGATGAAGAGACAAACAACTGAGATTGCAAATTGGATTTCCTCAAATGGAAAAGAATATTTTGAAAGAGGATGAGCAGAAACATGATATTTAAAGAAACAAGTATGAATTTGATTTGTGAGAACAGGTGGAAATAGATCGAGGAAACAAAAGGATTATAGCAGTCTATCTTGAGGTCCAAGAGGAAACCACACTGCACAATGAAATGAGATGGAAATCCTACAGTATGAGGCAGTGGTTCCAGTTCATAAAGAGACTGTGGCTAGAGTAGGGAATTACAATTGGGAAAGAGGAAAAAAATAAATGCTGCGGAAAAAAAAAAAAAGGTAGAAGTAGGATGGAAATACAAAAATGCATGTCTTATGGAGAGATTAGTTAGCTACATGGTCTACTGGCCTACAGTCCAGTACAGTATTCATCCCTAATTTTAATAATCACATGATATATACATATTTTTAGGAGAATTCCATGAAAATAAGAGAGTAAAATAAGGGAGACTTTTCATGTAAGTAGGGGATTTCAGAAAGAAAAAGGTCAAGACAAAAATAATTGAATGCTGTTCTGGAGTAAAATCTGTGCCAAAGAGATTCTATGTAATACTGTGCAATTTTTTTTCCAAGTGCCTGCTGTTCTTCAGAACTACTGGCAGAAGACCCAAACTTCACAACCATCCTTGCCATCAATGAATTTTGACCTTACCAAATGTTCTTTCGTTATTGGGTATTCTGAGAGGCATTTCAAAGTGACATAAGAAAGGAAATACTTCTGACATGAATGTTCTCCGTGTCTTAATTCTCGGTTTTGAATCAGTACATTATTGTCTTATTTGTATGTAGAAGGTAGTTTAGGAAGTATGAAGTATGTAAGAAATACATTACAGAAAATGGCATCCTCTAACCTGCAAAGGTAGATTAAAACATGGTGTAGATTCTTACAGGGAGAACACTTTCCATCCTTTATTCTCACTTCATTGAACCATTATAAATTTGCTAGTATTTTAAGGCAAACATTTGGATGCATGAAATGGTATAGTGGTGAAACAGGTTTCTATTATTGGTATTTGAAAGCATGGAGTCTCTGAAGATTTCACATGGTAGCCCAAGGACTGTATTTTTCCTTTGTCATGCACATTTTTTTCCATATTTTTGTGATTAATTGTTTCAGTTTCTGGATCCCAGCTTGAAATAGATGTAGGTTTTTGCTATGGGTGCCACATGTTGTCTTTTTGTTTGTTTGTTTGTTTTTAAGTTTTAGAGTTCAAAGGAGTGTTTTTTAACTTTTTCTGCAGATTTTTTTTTTTTTAAAGAAGGAAATTTATAGCTAAATAGAATAGAATGAAACAAAATTATCTTCTCATTCTCAGGGAAAGAAAAGTATCTATTACAGATCTTTTAGATATTTCTTAAACCCACAGTTGTAATTGCTGGTGGCAAAGTAGGGTGAACAAAATTAGGCAGTAATCTTCAAAATTACTTGGTTATTCAGGCAGTCTGGGGGGGAAAGGCTTAGGGAACAATAAGCAACATTTATGGCTGCTTCCAGTTTCCGAGACTGTACTTACACTCAAAACTTCCAAAAACAATTAGATTGTACATGATTGATGCACTTTCTGCTTCACATTTACGCTGTTGAAGAAACTGTTAATCTTATCCAGCTCTACTCATTCAGAATGGAATTTTACTGAATCGTAGAATTACAGAATCATAGAATGGTTTGAGTTGGAAAGGATCACCTAGTTCCAACCCTTCTGCTACAGGCAGGGACACCTCCCTCTAGACCAGGTTGCTCAAGGCCCCATCCAGCCTGGCCTTGTATGCTTCCAGGGAGGGGGCATCCATAACCTCTCTGGGCAACCTGTTCCAATGTCTCACCACCCTCACAGTAAAGAATTTCTTCCTAATACCCACTCTAAATGTACCCACTTCCAGTTTAAAGACATTTTCCTCATCCTGTCACTACATGCCCTTATAAAAAGTCTCTACCCAGCTTTCCTGTAGACCTCCTGCAGGTGTTGGAAGGTCACTGTATGGTCCCCCCAGAGTCTTCTATTCTCCACACTGAAGAATACCAACTCTCTCATCCTGCCCCCATAGGGGAGTTCCTGCAGCTCTCTGATCATCTAACAGGCTGTGCATCAGTGTGCTTTTGTGTGTATTTGCAGATATGGTTTTTTTTTCTTTTTTTTTTTTTCTTTTACATTTATTTCACATCTACATGCTTTAGTCTTAACAACATCATGTAATACAGAGATGCTTTCCTATGGGTGTCCGTGTTAAGGGAAGGTAGCTGAATAAGATCTATTGTCTGCTGCATACAACAGGCTTCACCTAACATTTCACAGCAGTATATAAATATGTCTCCATAGACTCAGTAATAGTTAAGAGCAAAATTTTCCTTAATAGCTGGTGAATGGATAGATGTCAAGAATATAGAGTGTATGACACTTGAGGGGGTGTTAGTGAGCTGGTAATGTACTCTTTCAAGTTTAGTATAAGGTAAAAAAAATAAATAAAAAGCCATATTTTTATCTTTCTCTTCTGCTAATAATTGCTCTGAAATGTTTCAGAGGTTAGTGAAGCTCCTTTACTTTTATATAATTTATAATGTGCCGCTTCAGTCTAGAATGTACAATATCCCTATTGAATTTATCTTACATCCTGTACAATTCTCCCTCTGCTCTTGTCTTTGCTCTTTCTTGTGTGAGAATTTTATCTATGTGGATTCATATGATACCATACTAGGTAGATATAAACAATGGTATTATATCCTTGATAAAAAAACATTGAGAAGTTTAAATTCAACTCAAAATCCAACCTCCTCTCTTCACAGTCTCAGCATCCTTGCCACTAGTAATCCCAGGAACTAATTTGTATGCCTATATTCTTTGAATCCTGATTAACTATTTGAAGACCCACCTTTGTAAGACTACATCAGCTAAGAAGTCTAGTTGACTTTGAAGCATCTATATGTATAAATGACTCCAGTATGTATATATGAATTTATGATTCCAACGTATACAAATGTTTTCTTACAACTTAGCAATGTATGTATTTATGATATTTGTTTTAAGGTGTATTAAGATCTGTCAATAGCTACACACATCTGGCATCACGTATATTTTCTCAAACTCTCCATCAAGATTTGTATCATTGGTGGAAGTGAGAACAGAGGAGGAGGTTGGAATAGCAGGGAATTTTCTGCTCTTACCCAGGGCTTCATGGTTTAATACTGTTTTATTCTGCTTTGATAGGTAAAAAAAATAGAAAAGGAAAATCTGTATTTTCTGACTACGTGTTCAGAAGTGACTGGCTTTGAGAGCTTTAGCTATTTGTTTCTTCTCATCTCCTTATACTTAACAATAAGTACTTTTTCAGCATATAGACCTGGACAGACATTATTGTGGTAGTCATGAAAGATGGAAGTAGGATGGTTCAGTGATTAATCATAATTCTCCAAGAAATGAAAAATAACTGAATTTATTTACTAGCTTTTGTGGAAGTTCCACACTTAAAATTGTTTTCATCAAGAAGAGTGCAGTAAGTATTTATTTATTGA
>VXAB01011181.1:404539-461109 GCA_013399175.1 Odontophorus gujanensis
TATTAAAAAAAAAAAAAAAAAAAGCTGAATAATACTTTTTCTGTTGTTATTTTGTTGGTGTTGTTTGTTTTCTTTCCCTCTTACATGAAGTGCTTACTTTTCATAGGGGAAGTAGAATGTAATTTTTTGAATTTATTAAACTTTGTTATTGTTGTTACGAAGAGATTCCTCTAAGTGCCTTAAAACATAAAATGTAAAATGTTTGCTGAAGTTAGAAGCTTCTTTGCTTCTAAAAGCAATGAAACTGTTTGTAAGGCTATAGTATTTTAATGCTACCATGGTGATGAAGGACAGGCAGAATTCATAAATTAGTCCTTGCTAATCCATAGAGCTTAACAGAAAAGTATTATGGCCTGTGTTTGGCTTCACACAACAGCTGTACTTCTATGGCTTAAACATTTAAAGAGGAAGAAGTAGTAGTTATGGAAGACTGTTCTTAATTGTTTGGCAGAAACTGAGCAAGTGATTACTATGTTCTGTGACTTATTTGCTCATTTTCATGTATTTCACATTTTGGCCATTTGTGAAATATCAACTTGGTATACAAATGGTATGTGAGGAGCAATACAATATTGAAGTGTGCTAATGTCTGTCAGATAAATTCAGGAAGAAAAAATATATACTCAACAGTTATATTTATGAGCTGTTCTAAAGGTTTTTGGGAATATATAGTTCCTCTTGAAACAACTGGAAGTCCATTCAAAGACTTTTCTAAGTTAGACACAGGCTAATGCAAGTCCCAACTGAATATGCAAAGCTGTGTTCTGTCATGAAGGTCTGGTGTAGCATCTTTTAGTTCTTTCTTTATGTTCTCACTTTCAGTTTACACTTCAATCTGAAGTTATCTCAGACACCTAGTGAATGTTTAATTACTTACTGAATGAGATCATAATGATTGGGAGTTTCTAGGAAATTTTAATTAGAATAAAGTACTTTCAGGTAAAAAAAAAAGTGTTTATCTTATACCTAGTCACAGCCATGACTTTGTTCTAAATTTGTATATACTAAAATTCTTGTGTATACAAAGCTTCACAGTATCTATACTTTCTCTTCCTGTTTATGTTAGTTTTTTGTTTGTTTAGTTGGTTGGTTAAAATAAATTACACTATCAAAATTCTATTTATCTTGGGATAAGATGAGATGATATTAATAACACAATTCATGTCAAAGATGAAAGATATATTTGAGAAGATATCATTTGTACTTCAGAGATGACAGAAGTTATGAGCGGCAGTATGTCTGAAATACAGTCTAGATTATACACAGTGCATTTACTTTGTTAACATTTTCCTGGAATACTGTTTTTCCCTAATAGTCAATGAATTAATTCAACCTTAAAAGGAGTGCTACGATACTTTCACAGGTTGCTTTTAATACTGTTTCTTTCTTGAGATTAATTTGTCACTGCAAGATGAGGTATACATAAGCAGTATTCTACATTAATTATCTTGTCTGGTGGTTGCATTTATACATGAGTTGTGATAAGATGATAATATGAAGGATGAAAGCAGAAAGATGATGAAACACAAGAAAGGTGAAAATAAACAAGGGAATATTAACTTTATTCCATGCAAGGAATATTGAAAATTTGAGCAGACAAATCACAACAGATCTCTACATGACTGCCAATACCTATTTGATGATGCATTCAAAATGAATGTGCTAAAAATGTAATAATACAAAACAGAGTGGAAATAAAAGGTAGAAGTGAATTTCCCTGCAACAACTTAAATTATTACAACTTTCAGATATAGCAGCATTTCATGTATAACTTGGGCAGAGCTGTTCCTGTAAGCTACTGTAGTATGAAATGTGTTTAAATCAGCTGTAAAAAGAGAGACTATCAAGCATGATAGATTGCAATTTTATAGCTGTTATCACTAATACTGAAAGGACTTCATTTGTTCATTTACTTTAAGATCTCATACACTATACAGCAGCTTTTGATGGATTAACTTTCCCTTTTAATTATTCCTCGCTTTGATTTTGTGCTTTTCAGATTTTTCTTATTACTATTGCTTGCTAATTTGCATTATGTTTAATATCTCCTTAGAGTAATCTGCAAAGCCACACAAATGATGACTTCATTTAGCTGTGAATATTTATTTATTTATTATGCCAACTGTGCTTTCATTGTGATAAGAATGTGTGTCTAGGATGGGGAAAGCTTCTGAAGAAAGAATTTATATAATTGTGGAACCAAAAAAAAAAAAATTTGAAGTACATTTTTGCTTAAAAATGCAATAGAACATTTTCTGCATGTTACACAAATTCTGAAAATAGAAATTAAATATACTCAGATTCATAGTTGATTTCATTTCTTCTTAAAAGGGAAGAAGAATTAGTGACGTTGGAAGAGCAAGTTTTGCTTATGATTTGTTCTGTTTAGTGAAATGTGTTAAACATGGATATGCCTAGCTGAATTGCAAAAGTTGTGTGACAGTAAACTTAACAACAACAAAACAGAACTGAGAACTTAAAGGAAATTTTAAGTTCATGACATATGCAAGACATTGCAGCTTGGAATGAAACTGTAAGGCGTGAATCATCCGAGTTTGAGTAGGCAACTGAACACAGTGGAAACCTAGTGAAGTTTTTCATACTTAATTCTCTGGTGCAGCCAAACCAATATTTTTGTGTGAATTTTGCTTGCAGTTAGTATTGTACATAAACTGGTGCTGTCCATGTGTGTATTTTGGGTGGATAAAAAAAAAAACATGAAACTGATTTGTCAATACAGAAGACATTTCATTTTGTGTAAACTGAGAAATCTGATGACTTTGTCAAGCACTATGTTTCCAGAAATTGAATGTATGTGTATGGGGGTGTTTCTACTCAGATTTAGCACATTTATCTGAAACACTGAAATGCACTATAGATTTATTCTAATTTCTGTCCCACTGAAGGCTCTTGTAACATGTACTTTTGTACATGCATTTGGGTTGGCAGTAGTTAATTCACTGTTCTCTCATTCTGATTTCTTTCAAATCTCAGTAGAGACTAGTCCATTGCTGAATGATAGATGAGGCATGATTAACTCTTTCAGGAGAGATCTTTTGAATCTTTATCTTTAGAAACAAAGAAATAAAGAAGACGAGACAAATGCAAAATTACCATTTTACTGCCTTTGGAAATAATGTAGGGTAAATAAATGCTGAGAATTCTTGTCCTTCCTTTTTGAATACTAATGCTCCTTAAGAGCATTACTGTCTCCTGCAGTTCTTTATTGCAACAAATCTCTCTCTTTTCTTGTTTCTGTGAGGAATTTTTATTGTTTTGTTTTCTTTTACTACTTCCAAAATGAGTAAATAACACATACAAGTATTTCCACAATAGCCACTTCAGATGCAGGCTTATTTGTGTTAAACTGGAGATTGGACAAATACTTGGAGGAGAGAGACATCTGGGATCACAAAGAATGAAAAACACATTAGGCATGGGAAATCTAGCTGGTTTCTATGAAAATATCAAGTAGAATTTATTATCTATGTTTGTCCTCTTCTTTTCTAGGCATCCATTTATGTCTACGACTAGGGTTTGCACACTGGGTTGTAAAAACGCTTTGTATGAACCATATAATCACCCTTATGATCATATACTTTTATATTAAGAGCACTTCAGTAAATTTCAGTAAATACAAAATATTTTAGCATTCAGAGATAAATAGAGGATTAATTAAATTGCATATTATTATGAAACTGTTATATAACATACTTGAATTAAATATATTGAAAATAATATTTCCTAATATTTAGGTACTCTGCTACAAATTGATAATATCAAACTTTCTTTGCATGAAATCCATTCTACATTTTGTGTGAGATTAATTAAAAGGTTTTTGGAAAATATATTTAGTTTACTCCTCTTAACCAAATGATCTGAATAATATTTTGTAAACCACTTAGAATAAACAATTTTAACAGAAATTTGTGTTGCAATGAAGATTGCAATTGGACATATGAGCAATTTAAATTTTGCAGAGTACCACTGGCCTTATATATTACATTTGGTATAAATGATGAAACTCATCTTGTCATAGGGGACCTCATTCCTACCATATACAATTAAAAACTTTCCAATTGAACAGTTGAGAGTTCAGTCAAGGAATTGTTCTTTGGCCCGGTCTCCTAGACCCATGTAATGATCTAAAGTGTGTAATTTGAAGCAAAGTTACTGTTGCTTATGTTGATCAGTCAAAGTCACTCCATTCACCCTGTGGGCAAAAGATAGGATTTTTTTGTTGCAGTGAACTTAGCTTGCAATGTCAGGGAGCACAAGCCTACAAAAAACTAGGATAGAAATCGCAGGTTAAAGGTACTCACAGGTTCCTTAGGAAAAGCACTTTAAAATGTAGCCTTGTAGTTAAGAAATATGTCAATGGGACCATGAATAACCTTTAGGTTAAAAAAATAATAAAATACTGAACTTACAATTTTTTAAGGAGGTTTAATCACAATGAATGTGTTGACGTAATAGGGTTTAAAAAATGGTGATTTTATGCTGAATAAAAATGCAGTTGGCATCATATACAACCAATATTTACATTGTTAATATAAATATTTATTTCTGCATCATTTTTTATTAAGGTATGTAGATCAAGTGATTCATAACATTTTGTTTTCCAACACATTATATTGTTGGAAAGCTTAGCAGGTTGGGGGTGTGACACTTTAAATTTGGAGACAGATAGTTTAGGTTATATTTCTCTTCAGTTAGTAGGTGAGTGAGTAGTAGAGAATAAACTACACATCTATATAAATCTTAGTGTTTTACCAAGAATAGTTAATTATTGTATAGACCATTAGACTGTGAATATTATATGTAGCATAACGTAGACAACTGTCATATCCCAAAGTGAAGCAGATGTTTCTGGTTAAAATTATGTTCATGTGCGTTGCTTTAAAACTAGAAGGTATGATTTGCCTAAAATCTGTTAAGGACAATATTGATGGAGAAGATGGTGACCTAGCGGTAGAAAATGTCTTGGGTAGAAGGATAGGACCTCAGCTGGGAAAAGTGAAAGAGAAGAAATAAAGTTGGGGAAAGGCGGGAAACTTTTCTATTTTTTATTTTTTTATTTTTAGTGTCTGAAGTCTTTAGTAACGTGTTTCACAGAATTTTACAGATCATTAGTCTGTTACTGATGCTTATGCCTTTGGGTAGATGTGGAAATATTCTTTCATTTAACAGCGCAGATTTGATTTATGTTGGATACTTTCACTTTTTTTCAAGTAAGGTTTTCTGACATACAAGCTTGAGGGTGTATTATCTTCACTGTGTGTATGCATAGCTTTCATTAATGCTAATTACCCAATAATGATGAAGGTGCTGGAAACTGTCTGGAGATTAAAGAGCAGCTGGGCGAAGCTGATAACCTGTGGTACTGCTACAGGCCATTAGCCTAGCTAGTCATTAATCTCTTCAAGTACCTGGTACTGCTGTTGTAAAATGACAAAAGGATTTGGAGATAGGAGTGAAAGTAGAAATGGTCAGGCAGGGTGTCGACAAATATTTACTGTATAGACAGTGTAGACAGTATTTACAGGATCACACAAGGACCTAGACTCATATTGGGAATCCATGTGGTCCGAAGGATCTGGTTTTCCAGGTCCTGAAAGATTCTGGAATCTGGGAAAGATTCTGGACTCTGTGGGCATTCTACATAGGCCATTTCAAATTCCTATAGAGAGGAGAAAGGAGTAGTACATAATTTACAGTACAACCTCAGGTCTAGTTTGTGTATTTTGAAGTTCTAACTGCTATTAATATAAATGATTAATATTTGGTCAATATGGGCTAAGTAGTTGTTAATTCCAAGGTAAGAATCAAATACTTCACCATTATCTTTTATGTATGATTCAAGACCTTACATAACTGGGTGAACTTTCTCTGTGTGCTTTTATAATGAGGTGCCAAGGAATTAATTTTGGATGAAGTATTAGCTAGGCTTTGATTCTCATCTTCTGTGACTTTGTCTGAGTCCTCCACTTCTGTCTGTGTTTGGGATGTTTCCCACCTGCATTAAATTAAAATCATCAGGTATGCTAAATCAAAAGCAGAATGACTGTGCTTTCAGTATGTTAGAACACTTCAGGAAAAGCAGCAATGCCGGGTGACAGGGTCTTCATTCTCTGCTGTTAGTATGCTTTTGCAGCTGTGAGTATAATGTTTTGTCTCCTTCCTTACTAACAATGAGGACTTGTTCATTAGAATTTTACCCTGCGCTTTCTCAAAAAATAGTTGGCAAGCAGAGTGTGGTGTAGTCATTTAAATCCCTAGCTCATTATAGGCAAGAGTTACTTAAACAGTCTGTACTTTAACAGTCTGACAGTATCTGTGGGATTCTTAAGACAAACAAAAAGGCAATCAGTTCCTCCCAGCTCCATAAGGCATTTGTATCTTGTATAAATTCTTAACAGATGAAGGTGTCCTTTCTTGCAAGTGCACTGTCTTCACTTGCAGAGCTGTTCTTTAGAGGATGAAGGTTATATTTTTAATGGATAATTTTAGGGAAATACTTCCATGAAAAAAAAAAAAATCTTTAAATTACCCATCTTTTATATAAAATAATTAGAAAATGTCAGAGCTTTTTAGTGTAAACCTTTCCTTTTGCCTTTCAGACTCTTTTCAACTTAATTTTAGTTGACTCCCTTCTGAATAACCTAATCTTTTGTGTTAAGATATCTTAGTATCTACACGTGGTCACATACTAGAAGTACGGTGCAAGTTTTTTCTTTTTACTTTCAGTGAGCTGAAACATCAAGGTGCAGTAATGTCCAGGCTTATCTGTGACAACAGATCTCATATTTTGATTTCTTTGCTTTCTTGTCTTTGTTAATCTAGCTTTAACTAGACACATATAGTTAACGCAATAATAGTTTTTTGTTACAGTGCTTTTGATAATGTTATTTAACCGACGCATACTGTTGTCAAGTGTTATTTTTTGGTTCAGAGAAACTGTATATGTCCCTTTCATGACGTGCAAGTCATCTGTGTTTGGAGAAAAGATTTCAGATTTCTTTGATTTTTTTTTTTCTTTCTTATTGTAAAATCTTGATTTTTATTTATTCAGTTATTTTCAGTTGGAGAACAAAAGCTTTATCATGAACCTGCTGTGTCCACGAACGTAAAATTGTTTTCAAGTATTTCAAAGTCACTGAAAGGTTGAGGTTGGAAGGGACCTGTGAAGGTCATCTGATCAAACTCTCCAGTTCCAGTATGGGAATGCTTGAAGTGTGGAGGGAGTATATTTTGAAAATATCTTATCTTATGCAGATAATTCATAGGCAGAACAGAAACTGATAGAATTCATATGCACTGTTATCTTCTCAGCTTTGGTTTAACTTTCTGTTTCGATGTTTCCGTCCTGAAAGGCTGTGTTACATGCTCAAGGGACAAAATCACTTAAAAATCCGGAGTCCAGTGGAAGTGGTCTTAGTACTGACAGTGTAATGTTCTCCTGCAAAATACTGTATTTGTTTATTGAAGAGTTTTCTTGAGCAATTTTTTTTTTTAATTATTTTTATTTTTATTTTTTTCCTAAGGCTAGCTCTTGTGCACTTACAAATGAACTATTTAAGTTCAGCTTGTCTTTCACATGAACTTTCACACCATGCAGTGTCATGTGTTAATTGCAGTTCACTTTCCTGGGAATAGAGAATCTGACAAGTAAATTTGTGTCCAAGACCTCTAAAATAGAGGTAGTTCTGACATTTAGTTGTCATGAAAACATGAGTTAATTTGGTCACTGATATAGACTTATTTCTTTTGTAGATTTTTAGTAGCAGTTTGAATGTACTTTTGTGTGTTGGAACTGTTTAAGCAGCCTTATCACCTTCACACTTCATTCAGCCATGTGTTAATCTATTTCTTTACTTATTTAAAGACCATATATTACAGACTTTACATCCACTTTCACATTGTGGCTTTTGTGCCAAAGTACAGCTTTATTAGATTTTTTTCACTTCCCTCTGCTTTGTGAAAAATTTCTGTGGAAATGGAAAGGTCTTCTGTCTACAAGATTTAATAAAGAATTTGCCAATTTCAAAATCAAATCTCAGTCTTTTTCCCAGTTTGAGAAAAGGGTTTTATTTATTTGTTTGACCTGGAATTGAGTTTATTTGTTTGTTTGAATCAAGCAACTTCCTTGAATGAAACACAAACATTTTTCTGTAAAAAATAAATCAAGTGAGGTATCTTTTAGAGTTGAGTTCTGTTTTACAATAAAGTAGGACTCATTTCCATCTGAAGAAGCAGTCTTCCATAGCCTTCTCACAGAAAATATTTCATTCAGTCAACTGCCGTGCCCACTAATGTGTTTTTCAAAAGGCAGGAAAGTGCTGGTGGCTAGTTAAAGAATTAACTACACTGCAATATGCTTGTGGTACTTCTGTTACTTCTGTCCATTTGATGAATGGCTTTAGATAAAGGTGCAAAGCTCAGGGAAATCTTTGTTTATTTAGTTGTTTTGTTTTGTTTTCATGAGGTACTGACTTGCATTACAATCTTTATCTGAACAGTAAATCATAGAATCACGTAATCATAGAATGGCCTGGGTTGAAAAGGACCTTAAAGGTCATCTAGTTTCAACCCCCTGAGCCATGAGCAGGGTCACCAACCACTACAGCAGGCTGCCCAGAGCCACATCCAGCCTTGCCTTGAACATCTTCAGTGATGGGGCATCCACAACCTCTCCAATCAACAATATACAAGAAAACTGAAGTGAAACTTATATGCTGACTTGTCAGTATTTTTTATTAGATTTCTTCTATTTTTTCCATTAAGGAGAGGTTAGAATAGTGAATTGCTTAATATGAAGCTTGAGTTAAAACCATTGTGTAATTGTGTAACACTAGTATCTCTCTTCTTTTTCATTAATATTATTACTGTAATTTTAAAAGTGCAGATCTGACTTACACAGGAAGGAAATGCTTTACTTTTATGTTTTCTGGCTCTTAGCCAAACAAAATATTGTGGATGTTTAAAGAGGTGTTTTTGTTGCTTTTTCTTTTCAAAAGAGCACTTAAGTTGATTTGTTTTTCAACCTAATTGATCATTACTAATTAACTCAAGCATATGTTTCACAAATGAACACAACCAATAAATTGAGTTTGTGTTGAAGCAGAGCATTTGAAGACTGGTCAGGAGAGGACTATATTAAATTTTAATTGGTTTTCTTTTTTTCATTAAATAATTCATGAGCTCAGAAACACGTTTACCTAAGAAACATCTGTGTTGACTAAAGGTGTTGTTGCTTACACATAAGTGATGCAGAATTAGAACTGGGGAGCATCCCACAACTACTTCATTGTAAAGTCTAGTTGTTCCAACTGCCCCTCTCAGTTTGAGCTAAGTGGGCAGGTTTATCACATGGCTGATAAATGTTCAAAAATTCATTCTGACAACAGGGCCAGCAAAGCAGGTATCTGAGATGCAGTACTGTAGCAAACACCGGGGCTATGGCAATAGCTTGAACTGATGCTGCTGCCTGATAAGTAAAAATATGTCTAAGGATTAAATTTTCTTCAAGTGGAATTTGCTGTACTTTCTGGTGGAATTCTTGATGTTTGATGTATTGACTTTTTTTAAAAACTTCAGAAAAAGTTGATAATCTGTAGGCAGTTTTGTTGAGACTGGAGGGAGGAATTTCACAGTCTTCACTCAGCAATGCCTTTAATATATATATATTTATAATATGTGCTTGGTGAATGTATGGAATCTGCTGCAGAGTCTTTTGAATTTTATACTTCTCAAAATAAGATTTCGCCCCAAAGTAAAATGCTGACATGTCATTCAGAAACAGTGAAGTAAGGCGAGGGCACCTCCTGTAAAGATGAGATTTAAAAGATGCCAGCATCCACAGCTAGGTCACAAAAAGAGTTAAAATACAATAATTCAGGAATCAATTCAGAGAAAAGTCTGCTGATAATTACAGACATACTTAAAAACAACTGCATGATTTTCAGGTAAAGAAACTACATGAATGTAAACTCTAAAAAACTAAATGAATGTAAATTCTCCTTAGAACAGTTCATTTCAGCTCAGTCACATTTTATATGGTTTGCTGAAGGGTGTAATATGCTTTTCCAGTTCTCAGTATTACTGCCCTGCTCAAGAGATTCACAAACCAAAGTTATAGAGTTGTAAAAGACTGAAGAGGAGATACATCTGCCATTCTTATACAGGGGGTGATTGAAAAAGGAAAGAAAAAAACACAAAAGTAAAGAGCCAAAGAGCTGCGTAGTGTAAGTAGGCGGAAAGTGCTCGTGTGTCGCTTTCTAGGACAGGTATGTAGCTTCATTTTTTTATTGTGATACAGTTGCAGATTTAAGATATTTTAAAGGGCTGTATTTTTTCATAATATAATTTTCATCCCTTACTCTGCTTTAGTCAAGAGCAGCAGTACAATTATACACCCCATAGGATTCTGAATGCTTTTGTACTTCGAAGATGATGTTGATTTAAAAAATATTCAAAACCACTGGTCCCCAGTTTTTCACCTTCGTAAGCATATAAAGGTCTAAAAGATTTGATATTGAAGAGAGTACAATTTTGCTCTTGCAAGTGGTTTCACTTTGGATGTGCGATGCCTGAGAACGGCTGGGGCTGCCTTACCTAAGCAATAAACCTAACATAGAAAAATTTGAAGAAATAGGGGACAAGCTGAAAAGGATGCATGTGCATGTGCATGTCAGCGTAGTTGGAGTGCTGGAGTAAGTAGGCAGTATTTCTGATAAAGCAGAAAACATCGAATTGCTCTGCCTTGGAAAAACTGGTTTACTAAGGGATGGTGGCAGGGTGAAAAAGTGCATGACATTTTGTTGACTAATTGTGAAATAAAACAGAAACTTTGAGAGTTTTCAATTATTTACATTCTTCATGAAAAAACTGTCATTTTAATGACACCCTCTTCCCCTCCCATCTACGTGGTTCAGTATCTAGAAATTAGGGGATTTTTTATAAGCACAGTGTTTCTGATTCATTCACTCCTGTTGCAGTCCATGAAACAAAAGAGGACAATTATAATCAAGGATCCTTGTATTGGTTAGTCACAGAATTTTCTACATAAATGTTTAACTTTGCTTCAATGCCTAACCCTCCTTACTTGGAAGAATAAGTAGAATTGAACGTTAAATAAATTAACCATTAAAATTGCATATCAAATGGAGACCTTTGCACTTTTACCTGCCAACTGTTACCTACAAATGTAAAACTAAAGAGCAGGTATGGCATCTTATTCTTGATGAAAATTCATAGTGAGAAGAACACTTTTGTTGCTCTGGTACAGAAGTTGAGCTTTTTTCCCCAACTGCAATGCAGTTCTGTATTTTGCAGGAGCCAGGCACCTAACATTTGGTTTTCTGGCCTGTTTCTTTCTTCTTTGTGCCTGTTTTAGAATCACATCATCATAGAATTGCTCAGGTTGGAAAAGACCTTCAAGATCATCAAGTCCAACCACAACCAAACCATACTACTCCAAGTCTGAAAACTCAATGCTTTATCATGTCCCTAAGCACCACATCCAGATGGTTTTGTAGTTTTGAGTTTCCAGCTTTTGGAGCAGGTTCAAAACAATCTCATCATGGATTATGCAGGGCGTATTCTGTTCTCCATCCCTATCTTCCATTCCAAGGGGCTGAGTGCCCAGGGAGTGACTGTTCTTACTATTAAAGACTGAGGCAAAGAAGGCATTAAGTACCTCAGGCTTATCCTGACCCTTTGTCTGTGTTTCCCTCTGCATCCAACAAGAGATGGAGATTCTCCTTCTCTTTTCTCTTACCACTGATGTATAGAAATATTTCTTATACCTTTTACCTTAGTGTCCATGTTCAGTTCTAGCTGGGATTTGGCCTTTTTATTTTTTTTCCCTGCACAGCTTCAATATGTATTTGGAATCCAATCCATTTGAAAGTTGCTTGCCCACTCTTCCAAAGACCATAAAACTTTCCTTTTTTTCCTGAGTTCCAACCAAAGGTCTCTATTCAGCCAAAAGAACGGATAAGGCAGATCATCCCATTCTAGAGTCTTAAAGCAAGAGCAGCAATTTTCTATAATAATGTTTTCTCCAGACACTGATTAAGATTTCCTAATGAGTTGCCCAGAAATATAATGGCTTCACACTCTATGCTGGTTCTGTTTCTGTGACAAAAATAAAAAATAAATTAAAAAATGAGCCTATGAATTTATTATCATACTTTGTGAGACATACTTTTATTTCACTGTGTTCATAAATATATTTGATTTTTAAATCCTTAAATATATGATTTTTAATGCATTTGAAGCTAGGCATGTTTTAAAAATCTTAGGGTAGAAAACTGTAAGAGTCCATTTCCAGAGACCATTTGGTGCTTATCTATTTATTACCTTTTTTATTCCGTGACTACAGCATTTTATCTTGTTCTAAGGAACTGAAACTACTGATTTGGACTGTTCTAACTTTATGCTATCTGGAATTCTGAAGGAAATCTTTCTTACTTATTCAGTAGGGTTTTATTTTACTTGTGGATGATTTAATATGCTCTCGGATTATTTGGAGGGAATGAAATTCTTTATGCTCTTAGTAATTAGTACATTGCTTAAGGAAGACTTAGCATGCTTTATTCTCTTTCAGATGAAATAAAAAAATGCATAAACCAGTTGAGATTTAAGTAGTGAAGATGAACAGATAGTATTAGTTGGCAGAGGTTAGATGATGTTAAATCTAGTGACAGAGCAAGAAGAAATCCAATTCCAGCAGAAAACATTCTGCTGCGAATCTGCCTGGTTTTATAATTACATTTTCCTTCTAATTTGGAGGCAGTATTTTTTTGCTTCCACATTCATTTTTTTCTTATAAAATAAAATTTTATATTAACTTCCTTTATTTAGTCATTCTTTTGAATTATGTCCCTTCCATATTTGTTCTTTCTTCAGTTGTATTTTCCATTAAAATGTGCACATGTTCAACTTCAAGACTGTTCAAATTTTCAGTAGATTTGACTTCGGGTCACAGATGTAGAATCAGCTGTCTGTAAGATATTGAATAATATAAATGCTGACTGACATGCAAATATCTTCAAATATATTTCTATATTTCTATAGCAGGAAAGATCGTGTTGAAGGAGAACTTGGAGAAGTACCTCCAACCTCTTTTCCAATGCAGTGCCAGTTATTGGATCAGGTCAACTGTTCAGTAGAGATCCAGTCTGATCATGAAAAAACATTCTGGATAAACACAGTATATATTACTTTTGAGTAATATCAGTAGCATAAACACTGAAGTTGAGATTAGTAACAACATGTAATGCAACAAGTCTTAGGCAAGACTATCCAAAATACATTTCTGTGTTATTTGTAAGAGTATGCAGTAAGCCAGCCTTTCCAGATATCAAAGAGGATTCTCATTTTCTTTCTCTCACCATTGCTTTCATCTAATCCCTTACAAAAGGCAGGAAACCAGTAATCTCCAATATCAAACAAAACTATAAGTGTACGTAGATCCTTGTAAGTAGAAAAAAAACACTTATTTCCTCAATAAATTCCAGCCACATATGATCGAACAGAATGAGCTGTTTGATGGCAGTGTGGTAACATTAGATAACATGCTAATGCTCTCAGTCTGCACTGAAGTGGCAGGTGCAACCATTTAAGAATTTAGCAGCCCAGGTGCTACTAGCAGTCTGCAAGAAGCAAACTAGTGCACTGAACTACGCATGGTATTGTGAGTGAGGAATTTATGATGTGTAGGCCAGCTGTCTAGCTGTTGTTATTTTAGTGAGATAAATAAAATGCATATTCATTCTCCTATCTTCAACTACTGGAGACATTACTTCATAGCAGTACAGTGTTTTGACCAATGCTACTATTACTGATAGTTAATTGGTAGTACCATTGGCAGAATCAGTGGTGTAGTAAAAAAAAGGACTTAGTATTAATCCTGGTTGATTATATTATCTTTTTTGTTCTATCAGTTTAAGTAAGGGTGCTAGCAGAAACATACTGGGTTTTGGAAAATGTTTGCACTACAGTGACTTCAGCAAAGTTGTGAAGAGGCAGAACATGTAATATACACAGCTGTAAGAAAGTTAGAAGTATGAATATCAGTAAAACATCCGATAATTAAACAAAAAATTGTGTTTACGGGTAGACCTGCTTTGTCCTGAAGTTCTCAAAAAGAATGCCAAAAGGCGAGTCTGATTGCATTTCTTTTTTAATAGCCTTTTACCAGTAATCATCACTGTTCTTTGAGCTTTAAAAAGTTAAAATATATTCTCAATGGAGCCTTTATTTACTTCAAATTTGAGGCCCAAACAGGAAAAGGGCATTAGAAATGGAGACACAGCATTTTAAGTGACTTGCTATTAGTAGTACTATTTTTATGCAATTAGCTTGTACAGTATATTCAGGGTAATGGTATTTTTTATTTTTTATGGTGTTATGATATTTACATTCCATCCTATTATAACTTGCAGTGTACTTTAAGTAAGTCTTACACTTGGACTACCATATTTTTCTGAAACAAAAAATAAGTGGACATAAAGAAGGGATAATTTGTGGTACCTTCCTTCTTCTCATCCCTTTGCTCCTCTCCAAATCCTCAGACAGTCTCAATGGGGAAAAAAAAACATACTGTATGATGTGCAACTGCATCTTTTCCCCAGGCAGCCTCTCACTGCCACTTGTTATTCTTTGGCAATCTGAATCTTTCATCTTGGCATAATAATGCAGCCTGAATGAAAATTAGCATTAATAGCAAAAGCAAGTGTGAGGAGAGATGGTTTAGCTTCCTGAGTTTCATTCCTGTCTGATATTCTTTAGGAGAGAAGGACCACTGAGACTCTGTGCCCTAAAAAAGAACCTGGGCTATGTCTTTGGACTGTATTTCCCCTTCTTCTTAGGAATGTATTTTTCTTCAGTGTGGCATTCTACTTTTTACACTTTTCCCTTCTTATTTTCTTCTCTTTTTTCCCCTTTCTTCCTTACTTTTAAGAAGAAATTAGCAAACATTAGCTACAGAAGGTAAACGAGAATTCTCAAAAGCATCTGTTTGAGGTAAATAGGAATGAAATTTTATGGGATAAAATTAAGACATTTCAACAGCTACTGTGTACTTGGTCAGATTTTTCAGAGGCTGTGAACCATGAGACACAAGAGTATTGTATTAAAGCATGTATATAGATGAGTAGGTTCTGGCCTGAGGTTTTGCTTGCCGAAGAAGCCATGAAAATGCCACGTGATATGAGGATCCACTGGGCATGCAGAGTAATAGGGTGGGAAGCTGAGAGAACTTAAAGATCATAGTAGGAAGTGACTGGGTTTCACAGCTGTTTAGATGCTATGATAAAGGTAGCCAGACTTTGCTAGTAACTAGGGAGAGTATTGGAAACCTTCTGGGAAAGGAGCTCTTGCAAAGGTAAGTGGTCCCTCAGTAATACCCTCACTGATACCATGTGAGGCTGGGTTCAGCTAGAAGCAATGTCAGAAATTCTGCAGTCAGGAACACTGTAGTAATTGTGGGGTCAGTGAGAAAAGTGTAATTAGGTGCAGGTGGCTGATGTGGGAGGAGGCAAGGGTGGAGATGAGGATAGAGAAGAATGAAAATACAGAGAACAGGCATGGAGTGAGAGGGTACTGATAAAAAAGGCAGGTCAAGCTGAAGCAAGGTGCTGGTCAAGATGCTTTTAGGGTTAGATGCTGCATGCTACCACTGTAGTTTATTCTGAATTACTATAAACTTTGTTCCTGTTATTTTCTGTACAAGTATTTTCTCTTTTGTGTGTGGGGCCACCAGTGAACTTCAAAGTGAGGCTGGACAGCAAGCAGGGCAAGAGGCCTAGTTACAGTATTGGATGTCCTCAGAGATTATAGTTCTGGGGACAATAACTGTGGGAGTAGCTGGTGGAGGCACAAGCTACTGGAAAGACCAAGAACCCAGGGCCGGGAGTCTGTTTGCATGGTTACCAGTGGCCTCTTGTCCTTATCAGCTGTGAATGGGATCAAACCAGCCATCATTTTGCTGAGTTTGCAACTTAAGGTGAGAGCGCACCAAAGGTAGGGACACCCAGATGAACTCTAGCTCTAGTGTGAATGAGAAAGGGCCAGCTTCCTCTGTCTGAACCTGTTGGACCATCACGTGGCTTAAATCTGAGAAGCAAATCATTTCTTAGTTTATCAGATGTTATGCATGAAATTAATCATGTTGTCCCCTTGAGAAGCCACTGAGCACAGTGCTAATGGGAAGACTTGAGCTTCCCCTATGACTGTGTTCCAGCCGGTCATAACTTAGTGCCTTTACTCAAGCTGTTTATGCTGACATACTTGTCTTGCAGGGAAATATCTCTGAGGCAAGTCATGTAGCCTACTTTGTGTACATTTTGAGTTAAGCACTTTGATCCCTTTCTCATTAACAGTTCCTTACTGCGTTGAATAAGCATTTACAGTTTATTTTCCGGCCCACCTGAGGTGACTTCCCTTCACACAGCTGATAAAAAAGTGGTTCACTACGATTAGCTCGCGCTTGAACACCTATGTTGCATTATTTACAGAAATCTATTTTCAGCTCACTGGTCTAAGTGTTTATTGTACAGTAATGCTAACTTTCATTTCTCCAGAATTGTCTGCAATTATTGTAATCTTTCCAAGGTGTGTAATCAGCCTGGCGTTTTCTGGGAAAGGCCCAGCATAATGGCCTTGTGACGAGGAAAACCACAGTGTAAGCTAACTGTGCATGTGGAGATGAATTTGACTAATAGGCACTCAGAGTTTGCATAATTCCCACATCCCATGTTAGACAGCCTCTTTATTAGCAGTTCATTTTCTCCACTAGCAGATCCCAGAGAGTGAGAGACCTGCCTGTGGTTGTTACAAGAAGCATGATTTCAACTGTCCATCTCACTCCTTTGTGTAGTGCAGCGTGACAGATGTGGCTTAATAATTAAGACATATATGACTTACTAATTAAAACTAGTTAATTCAAGTAATTTCTTCAAATAAGCAAGATTGAGAAATTGTCAGAGCTGTGGGCACTGCTTTGCTCCTGGCAACTCTATTGCACAGGATACAGAGAGTGGAATGGACAGATGAGGAAAAAAGTTATGGAGATACCTTACACTGTGGGTGTAATTGGTGTCAGTGCATGTCCAGTGCAATCCTGTAGGAAGTACACTGCTATCAAAATGCTGCAGAAAGTAGCATGAGGGGAAAACGAGGACTTAAAATTGTTGTGTACAACAGCTTTTGCTAAGCAGATGTTAAATCATGACACTGCAAAATATTTCAGTAATAACCGCAGATTTGCTGTTCTGGAAATAGTCGCTTAGAAAACCATATGCGCGTATGCAGTTTATATTTCCAAACTTTATGTACAAGAACAAATTTATCCTTAAAAATGCAGATTACAGTTTGCTTTAACGTTCTATTTGACAATAAACTGGCATAGAGTTGATTGACTATAAATAAATAAATAAATAGGTATCTTAGTATTACACTATTTAGCCTGACTTTGTACTTCCATATTCATATGTTGTCTGCTACTCTAAATAGGTATGAATGTTTTAAAACATCTGTGGATTAGTTTCAATGCTTTTATAAACAGATACAGTGGTGCTATGCAAACAGGAAGAGTAAAGTGTACAAGGATGCATAGTTAAAAAAGAAACATAAAAATTAGTGTGTGATTATTTAAAGTCTTTTACACTTTTACAGTAAAGCATTTTTATATAACCTTAATATATTTTTCATTATGTATATAAATGTGTTACATTCTTGTATAGGTATGTAAGCAAACATATAAGAAAAGAGTTCAGTATGAATATTGAATCCATATGTACCATTTAAATCTGTATTTTCCTACCTTGACAGATTTCACTTAGAAAAAAAATAAAATTAAAGCCTGATTCTCTTTTCTTAAAGTAACTAATTGATTACCTAGAAACTCTGTTGTGTTTCCTTTTTATTATTATTTTTTAATTTATTTTTTGTCCAGTATTGTACAATGAAGTATATACATTTGAAGGGTCAGTGGGCATGAGTTGTGCTTCTGTTTTTTTCCTGGAGCAGCTGACATCCACTAACTGTTAGCACAAGTCTCTGTCTACTGAGATGCATCAAAAAGCTGACAGTTGATTCTATGGCTTGCAAAATAATCACATGAATAAATGTACTAGGAAATATATTAACCTGTCATTTTTATCACTGTCTTTTCTACAAAGACTAAAAGCATCTTAAACTTACCTTCTTTGTTTCCCATATGTGAAATTTCCCTTTAGAATTCAGTCTGCCAAAAAAAATGTAATAATGCAGTTGATTGTACTGCCTCGCATTTTATCTTTCAAAGGATATTGCTGCATTATTTTAGTTATGTAGAGAGCAGAGGCTGCTTTTAAAATATTTAATCTGCTTAAACGAAAATGTGATTTAAAAATAAAAGGTATTAATGAATCTGTGGTGGTTTGCATGCAGTTCCAGAAGCTTATTTAAAATAAACAAATTTTAGTGAGCGCATAGGTCCAGACGCTTAGCTATTTCATTCACTTGTTTGAATGCCTTAGTACATTGGGTGGATGCATTTCTTGAGAAATGCTATTGCCTAGTAATTGCATCAGTCAGCTGCTTACTGATAAATAAATAAAGTGTTAAACTTAAATCTCATCTAATGAAAGTATTTAAATAGCTGTGCTTTACTGCACGGGTGGCAAGGTTTATATGGTTTGTTATTCTATACATAGGGTTGGTTGGGCCAACATTTTCATGAATCAGCGTTCAGCTTTCTTTGTCCTGCCAATGTAGGAAGCAAAAACCAGCAAACTAAAGGTACTCCTAATGCCACTTCAGTGGAGCATGGTTTTGTATTACTCAGGTGCCACACTGAGAATATGGCTTCTGTCAAACACCGTGTTGTTCTGTGTGTGAGCTGCTGAGTCTTCCTCACCCTTCGTTCTGCTGGAGAGCTAGGCATAGCTGCATGCTACAGAGCAGACTTGCAGCAGTAGCAGGGTGAGAAGCACATATTCCTCATCAGAAGTATGGTATGTTTCATTGTTTTAAAGGACAGGTCAGGTTTTTCTTCCTGGAATTAGAGGAAGCACTATATGTGTCCTGTAATTTCCACACTGAAGTCTTACAGACTTAGCTGATCTTTGATAGAATTTAGTTATTTTAGGGGAAAACCACGTTGCTGTGTGTTAGTCAAAAGCTGAGTGGAATTCAGTGGTGAAAAACTTTAGTACCACTCTTAATCTTACTGATTGAAAAGTAAAAATACAGTGCAGTATCAATTCCTATCTATTTGCAGTCAAAGTTGTTAGATTAAAGTCTTCTAATTATGTTCTCATCAGGTTCTCTTTCCTGTGAAATTTGCAGGAATTTGGCCATTAAGATTATTTACTTCATGAAACTTCAACCTCTAGAAAAATTGTGAAACTGTTCCTCTGACTTCTTCCAACCCTTCTTTATCCTTTATTACCCCACTAATGACAGTTTATAAACTTTTTTTTGTTTCAAAAATAACTATTTACTAATTAGAATATCTTAAAAAATATCTGCAAGAGAAGTAGGACTAAAAAGATCATGAGTGATTAAGACTATGTTGTACTCTGGAATTCTAATCATGGCAGAAATGTCGCAAGGCAGGGGAAGAATAAGTGTTCTTTAGTTATGTTCTTTACTTGGAACCTTCTTGAACTAAAACATGATGCAACTACCATCTTCATTTCTTTTATAATTATATATATACCCATAAAACTATACATATATTTTGCTTGTTTTGCCAAGCAATGGGGTTTCTTAATGCAGTGATTCAATTATAGAATGAAAATCTGAATAAATTTTTATTCTCAAATCCCATTTCAAAAAAGTTGATGAGTATTTTGCTTAGCAAATTACTTTTAATTAGAGTTGCCTGTGTGCTAGAACATCTCCACCTGAGCTTTCTTTTTTTCCTTGCTGTTAGCTCTTTCTTAAGGGATGGGAGAAGAGAAGTAGGTTGAAGGAAAAAAAATAAAATAAAGAAAATATTGGTTTTGGAGGAGGGGATTGCATTATACATACCTTTTGATAATAAATCCTTTGAAAGGTCTTAAGCTTTAAGTCCTGATGCTATACTTCAAAATACTTTTCTTGTCCTATGTTTCCTATATTTTATTTATTTCTAGCATAAGCAGAGACTTTTTACTTTTTAGCCATGATGATATACTCACACTAGAAATGCAACCTGTGCAATTTTAAAGGAGTTTATAAGTTAGATCTTATGTTCAAAGAATTGCATTTTAATGATAGGTCACTAGAAGGAGACCTACTGAATTTCCTTAATCGCTTTTCCAGGACCTGAAAGTAGTTCTTTTGCATAGGTAGTAGTAGGATTTATTCCTCATTTAGCTACTCCCCAGAGGAAAGATTAAGGAAAATGTAAATCTAATATTACCATAACCACCATCTCACGCTTAAAACCCCAATTTCCTTCTGCTTCCTTTGGCTTTCTTTCAGGGGCTGATGTGTTTGGGGATGTGGGAGATGAATAACAGAATATTTAGTTAGGTTGTTATTTTCCAATAATAGAATCATTTCTGCTAAACGAGTTTGCAAAGTGTTTTCTGCAGGCAAAATAACGTATTTAGAACAGGGACAGCTGAATTTCTGCCATGTGCCTAGATACTATTGGGAATTTATATTTGGTTGGTTTGTATGCCTCAACCAACATAGTACATCTTAAAATTTCTCAGCTGTATATTAGATACACATAATCTTAAACTGTACATTATAATTGGTTTGCAGAAAAAGTTGTGTATAATGATGTATTAGCTTGCTATAGTGCAAGCCATTAAAAATATGTAGTTGCAATTAGATGGTCATAGCAGTCTCATAAGAACTGGAGAATAAATCTCTTCATTGCTTGCCTGTTTCCTTGAGTCAGTATTTTTTGGTTTGTTTGTAATTACATTTGCTGACAAAGATCCTCTTTCTTGTTATTTCATTCCAAATAACACAAATGGAACACTATTTTCAAAGCCAAAAGGTATTAAAAAAAAAAACAAACAAACACCCTACAGCACTAACAATAGATAAACACAAAGAAGATGAGTTTAAAATATTGGTCTAACTAGATCCAAATTAGAACAAGCTAATTTCCATTTTTGGAAATACTGCAATTGTATGGGAACTGTTGAATCACAGCCTAACTGATTGATCACCTGAGGTGAGCACTGAGTCAGCCACAGGAGCACAGGTGAAGGCAATGCACTGTGTGACCGGAAGGGGTGCAGTCTGGCTCCACCTCTCCCAGACCCCATTTAAGGGCTGACCAGCAATGGGGAAGGATGTCTTGTTGGAGATCCCTCTACTGTGGAGTTCCAGGTGAACCTCTTCTTATTTACTGGTGGACTTTGTACTATCTGGATAAACTGTACACAAATATATCATCCACCTTCATTATTTAGTGTGGGTACTATTCTTCTGGGGGGTATTCACCCTACAGTAACTCATGTAAGTAGGATTATAGTGTGCTTACCATGTGGCTGAATGAGTCCATCCTGTTTGTCCATTCATTTTTATTGGCTTTGAGCTCCTGTACTTGGGTTTGGAGATGCAAGATTGTCTGCTCTGACTGAATATCTGCGCACTTGCTGTGGGCATCGTTACTGTGTGGTTATTGTTTCAGGTAAGTGAAGTGGCTTCTCTTTTAATGTTCTTGTAATTTCCTGCAGTATCTTTTTGGGGTGCTCTTTGTACAGAAACACTTATTTACATGGTAGCTGGTAGGTATGTGTTGGTGTAGCTGCTGCTACAGCAGGTGCAGAGTTGTTCTTTCAGGTTGCTGATTTTATAATTGTTGTTGATTTCCTTTGAAATGCAGTATTACTTTTCAACTGATTACAGAAACAAAATGTCTTGCTTTCAGTTTCTATTAGGACAAATGCTTTAGATCTTAAAATTAGGATGGCATTGAATGGTGATTAAGTCTATTATTGTATGGGGAATGCTCTTTGTCCTCTGCGATACTCAGGAACTGAGTTTTGGCTAATCTATTTAATATTACTGGTTGCCTAGATAGCATCTTGCAATTGCAAGTAGGTGTGTTTAGAAAATTTGAACAAACTAATGAGTGTCTAGAGTCTGTTCCATAATGTTAATTATGGTATTGTCCAACATCTCTGGAACAAACAACAGAGTTTTGTACTTTAAGGATGGGAGCTTTTATGCTGAGGAACAATAAAGTGTTACCTATTTCTGACACGTCTTTAATGTCTCACTGTTCCACTCTCTTCTGCTGCCATAACTGATCCCAATAGCTCATAAATATAAAATAAGCCTCTAGCCATCTAAGGTCATGCATTAAGCAGTTTTATAGTGTGAAATAAATGTAAACAAGATTACAGTTTGGCCTAGTAAAGTTTTTGTGAAAAATTTTACTAGGAAACTTTTATTTAAATGTAGGTGGTACTGGTAATTAACACTAAGCTCTCATAAAGTATATGTATATTTTTCCTTTCAGGCAGACATTCTGCAGAATGTTTCCCAGGAATTTAAAAATAGAGCAGACTTAAATTTGTTCTTATTTTCCCAAGCTAAGATCAACAGCTTAATTAGAATAAATTTGGGAAAATGAAAACAGGTGTTGCTCATATTGAGCAAAACTGAATTTGAGGAAGAGCTCACTGAGGAGAGATTTCTGTTTAGTTTAAAATATATTAATACCTTTGGTCATTGTTTTCTTCGAGAAGTGACATTCAAGGACTGCTCTGTGTTTAAGTTTCTCATTAGCCTCCTTTGATATATCAGTTGTGGTAGCTCTAGAAATACTCACTGAGTGTGAGCACACTAGAAACAATTGAACAAAGCTGAAAGATTTTGTTTCCTGTGTAGTAGAGAGTGACAGTTTTGTCCATGATTACTTTGGGGAAAAAAATGTGTTTACATAGACTAAAAAACAGAGGAAGATCAACAACTTACTTGTTTATTCTGCAAGTGTTATAATTAATCAAACTATAAAGAAGTTTGGTTTTAAACAGAAGAGGAAGGCATGCTATTTTGTTTTGTTTTCCATCTCCTTCTCCTGGGTATTTCTGGTCACTGAGAACATCTTGTTAATTATAGTCAATATTATTGATTTTAAAAAAAGGTTGAAGTTTTCTCTCATGTATCCATTTTTTGAGAAACCAGGAGCAAAAATTCGTTTTAACCCTTTACTGTTGTATTTAAAATAATACGGAGGAATTATTAAAGCATGGTAGAGAATATCTTTGCAGTAGTAAAGATTGTGTTAGGCTGGTAGAAATTAGATTCCTTATGTCAAACCTCTAATGACATTTATTAGTAGATCAAATTGTAGTACAGTAAAAGTCAGAGATGAATAGCCAAGTGTAGACTATTACTTCGGTAATCAATGATAGAAATAACTTTTCACACTTCTGCATGGGTAAGAGGAAGAAAATGAAAGCATATGTCAGTGTTAATTCCCCTTCCTTGATCCCACATATTCTGATGAAATTTGCAAGTTAGATTTCCCCATCATCAAAAGAAGACTGTAGCTTACTGGAGATTGAATTAGGGTAATGTTGATTGTGAAGAGCAGACATACCTTCTTTGATCTCTCTTTTTTTATCAGGAGTTTGAAATCTTTGCAGTCTAAAAATCCCAAACTACCAGAACCACAAGTGACAGTGCAGTGTGGGTTGGTTGTGTTCTGGTGGGTGGATTCGAGTTGTTTTTTTTTTGTTGTTGTTAGTCCACACAAGTACATTGAAATAGTTCCTCTATAGTTGGTTGTTTTGCATCAATTTGAGGGTAGTCCTGTTGTCACCAAAAAGATAAAAAAAAAAAGGAAAGAATTTAAGGTATGCTATGGGAACTGCTTCAGTCTTTTTTTTTCCCTACAGTGACACCAACAGATCCTAAAAGATTAGGATATGTAACTGATTCAGTCTTTGACGCAGTTGATCAAATCATTTCCTGCTCAGAGTTGGTCTAGATGATCTTTTGAAGTCCTTTCTAATCCCTGACATTCTGTGATTATTTACTGCATCAGTTACAGGGTTAAAATAATGTCACGAACGACTATTATCTCTTGACGATGCGCAAGAGAGTGTAGCAATAATAGAGATGTGATAGTACACTGAAAGGAAGTGAATCAATGCGGTTGACTGCTGACCACACTAATAGACATTTACTTGTCAGTACTAATGCATGGTTTTCTCTAGAACATGACATAGTTGCAGGTCTTTTGGGAAAAATGGATTCAGAGAAACAATACTGCAGATAATACAACGGCCAGGTTACTTGTTTCTGTAACATGCTCATATAATCCTGTGAGTGAAAAGCATGTTTCTGTTAAATGCAGCTCAGTCTGTCTCCTGTGCTTTCAAATATTTCTTCTTTGAGCATTATAATGACCATATGGGTCAGGCTGCAGATCACTCTAGTCTAGTGTGCAACGGTGGCCAGCAGTGATTTGTTGAAGTTCACAACAGCATAAGCATAAGATCACAGAATAGTTGAGGCTGGCAGGGACCTGGCAACATATTTTGTCCAACCCTGGCTCAAGCCAGGGGTGTCCAGAGCAGGTTGATCAGGACCTCATCCTGGCAGCTTTTGAAGATCTCCAAGGACTCCTCCTTGGAGATCCTTAACATCTCTGGGAAGCATGTACCAGTGCTCCGTCACC
The DNA here is from genome assembly GCA_013399175.1 of Odontophorus gujanensis. Taxonomy (NCBI): domain Eukaryota; kingdom Metazoa; phylum Chordata; class Aves; order Galliformes; family Odontophoridae; genus Odontophorus; species Odontophorus gujanensis. The sequence continues at coordinate 429,174 of VXAB01011181.1, forward strand.
ACCGCAGTACAGAAGTGCTTCCTGATGTTCAGAGGGAATCTCCTGTGTTCCAGTTTGTGTCAGTTGCCTTGTACTGGCATTGGGCACCACTGAAAAGAGTCTGGCTCCATCCTTTCAATGCACTCCTTTAAGATATTTGTACACATTGATGAGGTCCACTCCCCCACCCCATTTTCCAGGCAGAGCAGTCCCGGCTCCTATTACTAAAGGTACTCTAGTCCTTTAATTACTATGTGATACTAATGAGAAGTCCTCAGAATTTCTAGAGTCTTCAGTACAGCACTTGCTGGACCAGAGGTGGTGCTCGTCTTCAGTGTTAATATACATAACAAAGTTGCTCAAAGTCCTCAGGTGTAGAGAAGAGAAATCCTGTGTATATATTTCTGTTGTTCCGAAAGGTTAGACTTTCATGTGATTTGGGGATATGAACAATTGCAGATGTATTAATATTAAAAAAATCCCACAGTTTTTCTTTATTATTTTATTTACAATTAAAATAGGCTGATGAATTGCTCCAAGCTGACAGAATTTTTATAGATTCATCCATTGTTCATTAGGAAAGTAGTTGCAAATATCAAATTCATTAATCATTAGGAAGTGAATTATGAATGGAAATGAAGATTCATTTCCTCCTCTTCAAATGTTTTTCAGTATTATGAAAAAACATGGTAGTTCTGTAAGAGAAACAGCAGCAAAATTTATTGATGAAAGACAGTAGTGTAAAGATGCNGATCCTAAAAGATTAGGATATGTAACTGATTCAGTCTTTGACGCAGTTGATCAAATCATTTCCTGCTCAGAGTTGGTCTAGATGATCTTTTGAAGTCCTTTCTAATCCCTGACATTCTGTGATTATTTACTGCATCAGTTACAGGGTTAAAATAATGTCACGAACGACTATTATCTCTTGACGATGCGCAAGAGAGTGTAGCAATAATAGAGATGTGATAGTACACTGAAAGGAAGTGAATCAATGCGGTTGACTGCTGACCACACTAATAGACATTTACTTGTCAGTACTAATGCATGGTTTTCTCTAGAACATGACATAGTTGCAGGTCTTTTGGGAAAAATGGATTCAGAGAAACAATACTGCAGATAATACAACGGCCAGGTTACTTGTTTCTGTAACATGCTCATATAATCCTGTGAGTGAAAAGCATGTTTCTGTTAAATGCAGCTCAGTCTGTCTCCTGTGCTTTCAAATATTTCTTCTTTGAGCATTATAATGACCATATGGGTCAGGCTGCAGATCACTCTAGTCTAGTGTGCAACGGTGGCCAGCAGTGATTTGTTGAAGTTCACAACAGCATAAGCATAAGATCACAGAATAGTTGAGGCTGGCAGGGACCTGGCAACATATTTTGTCCAACCCTGGCTCAAGCCAGGGGTGTCCAGAGCAGGTTGATCAGGACCTCATCCTGGCAGCTTTTGAAGATCTCCAAGGACTCCTCCTTGGAGATCCTTAACATCTCTGGGAAGCATGTACCAGTGCTCCGTCACCACCGCAGTACAGAAGTGCTTCCTGATGTTCAGAGGGAATCGTGCAGGTTGATCAGGACCTCATCCTGGCAGGTCCACTCCCCCACCCCTTGTACTGGCATTGGGCACCACGCTCGTCTTCAGTGTTAATATACATAACACAGTTGCTCAAAGTCCTTGGCAACATATTTTGTCCAACTGCTCGTCTTCAGTGTTAATATACATAACACAGTTGCTCAAAGTCCTTGGCAACATATTTTGTCCAACTGCTCGTCTTCAGTGTTAATATACATAACACAGTTGCTCAAAGTCCTTGGCAACATATTTTGTCCAACTGCTCGTCTTCAGTGTTAATATACATAACACAGTTGCTCAAAGTCCTTGGCAACATATTTTGTCCAACTGCTCGTCTTCAGTGTTAATATACATAACACAGTTGCTCAAAGTCCTTGGCAACATATTTTGTCCAACTGCTCGTCTTCAGTGTTAATATACATAACACAGTTGCTCAAAGTCCTTGGCAACATATTTTGTCCAACTGCTCGTCTTCAGTGTTAATATACATAACACAGTTGCTCAAAGTCCTTGGCAACATATTTTGTCCAACTGCTCGTCTTCAGTGTTAATATACATAACACAGTTGCTCAAAGTCCTTGGCAACATATTTTGTCCAACTGCTCGTCTTCAGTGTTAATATACATAACACAGTTGCTCAAAGTCCTTGGCAACATATTTTGTCCAACTGCTCGTCTTCAGTGTTAATATACATAACACAGTTGCTCAAAGTCCTTGGCAACATATTTTGTCCAACTGCTCGTCTTCAGTGTTAATATACATAACACAGTTGCTCAAAGTCCTTGGCAACATATTTTGTCCAACTGCTCGTCTTCAGTGTTAATATACATAACACAGTTGCTCAAAGTCCTTGGCAACATATTTTGTCCAACTGCTCGTCTTCAGTGTTAATATACATAACACAGTTGCTCAAAGTCCTTGGCAACATATTTTGTCCAACTGCTCGTCTTCAGTGTTAATATACATAACACAGTTGCTCAAAGTCCTTGGCAACATATTTTGTCCAACTGCTCGTCTTCAGTGTTAATATACATAACACAGTTGCTCAAAGTCCTTGGCAACATATTTTGTCCAACTGCTCGTCTTCAGTGTTAATATACATAACACAGTTGCTCAAAGTCCTTGGCAACATATTTTGTCCAACTGCTCGTCTTCAGTGTTAATATACATAACACAGTTGCTCAAAGTCCTTGGCAACATATTTTGTCCAACTGCTCGTCTTCAGTGTTAATATACATAACACAGTTGCTCAAAGTCCTTGGCAACATATTTTGTCCAACTGCTCGTCTTCAGTGTTAATATACATAACACAGTTGCTCAAAGTCCTTGGCAACATATTTTGTCCAACTGCTCGTCTTCAGTGTTAATATACATAACACAGTTGCTCAAAGTCCTTGGCAACATATTTTGTCCAACTGCTCGTCTTCAGTGTTAATATACATAACACAGTTGCTCAAAGTCCTTGGCAACATATTTTGTCCAACTGCTCGTCTTCAGTGTTAATATACATAACACAGTTGCTCAAAGTCCTTGGCAACATATTTTGTCCAACTGCTCGTCTTCAGTGTTAATATACATAACACAGTTGCTCAAAGTCCTTGGCAACATATTTTGTCCAACTGCTCGTCTTCAGTGTTAATATACATAACACAGTTGCTCAAAGTCCTTGGCAACATATTTTGTCCAACTGCTCGTCTTCAGTGTTAATATACATAACACAGTTGCTCAAAGTCCTTGGCAACATATTTTGTCCAACTGCTCGTCTTCAGTGTTAATATACATAACACAGTTGCTCAAAGTCCTTGGCAACATATTTTGTCCAACTGCTCGTCTTCAGTGTTAATATACATAACACAGTTGCTCAAAGTCCTTGGCAACATACCACTGAAAAGAGTCTGGCTCCATCCAGGACCTCATCCTGGCAGCTTTTGAAGACCTCCAAGGACTCCTCCTTGAAGATCCTTAACATCTCTGGGAAGCATGTACCAGTGCTGCGTCACCACCGCAGTACTTTCAATGCACTCCTTTCAACCCTGGCTCAAGCCTGGGGTGTCCAGAGCAGGTTCATCAGGACCTCATCCTGGCAGCTTTTGAAGTCCTCCAAGGACTCCTCCTGTGTTCCAGTTTGTGAGCAGGTTGATCAGGACCTCTTCCTGGCAGCTTTTGAAGTCCTCCAAGGACTCCTCCTGTGTTCCAGTTTGTGAGCAGGTTGATCAGGACCTCTTCCTGGCAGCTTTTGAAGTCCTCCAAGGACTCCTCCTGTGTTCCAGTTTGTGAGCAGGTTGATCAGGACCTCTTCCTGGCAGCTTTTGAAGTCCTCCAAGGACTCCTCCTGTGTTCCAGTTTGTGAGCAGGTTGATCAGGACCTCTTCCTGGCAGCTTTTGAAGTCCTCCAAGGACTCCTCCTGTGTTCCAGTTTGTGAGCAGGTTGATCAGGACCTCTTCCTGGCAGCTTTTGAAGTCCTCCAAGGACTCCTCCTGTGTTCCAGTTTGTGAGCAGGTTGATCAGGACCTCTTCCTGGCAGCTTTTGAAGTCCTCCAAGGACTCCTCCTGTGTTCCAGTTTGTGAGCAGGTTGATCAGGACCTCTTCCTGGCAGCTTTTGAAGTCCTCCAAGGACTCCTCCTGTGTTCCAGTTTGTGAGCAGGTTGATCAGGACCTCTTCCTGGCAGCTTTTGAAGTCCTCCAAGGACTCCTCCTGTGTTCCAGTTTGTGAGCAGGTTGATCAGGACCTCTTCCTGGCAGCTTTTGAAGTCCTCCAAGGACTCCTCCTGTGTTCCAGTTTGTGAGCAGGTTGATCAGGACCTCTTCCTGGCAGCTTTTGAAGTCCTCCAAGGACTCCTCCTGTGTTCCAGTTTGTGAGCAGGTTGATCAGGACCTCTTCCTGGCAGCTTTTGAAGTCCTCCAAGGACTCCTCCTGTGTTCCAGTTTGTGAGCAGGTTGATCAGGACCTCTTCCTGGCAGCTTTTGAAGTCCTCCAAGGACTCCTCCTGTGTTCCAGTTTGTGAGCAGGTTGATCAGGACCTCTTCCTGGCAGCTTTTGAAGTCCTCCAAGGACTCCTCCTGTGTTCCAGTTTGTGAGCAGGTTGATCAGGACCTCTTCCTGGCAGCTTTTGAAGTCCTCCAAGGACTCCTCCTGTGTTCCAGTTTGTGAGCAGGTTGATCAGGACCTCTTCCTGGCAGCTTTTGAAGTCCTCCAAGGACTCCTCCTGTGTTCCAGTTTGTGAGCAGGTTGATCAGGACCTCTTCCTGGCAGCTTTTGAAGTCCTCCAAGGACTCCTCCTGTGTTCCAGTTTGTGAGCAGGTTGATCAGGACCTCTTCCTGGCAGCTTTTGAAGTCCTCCAAGGACTCCTCCTGTGTTCCAGTTTGTGAGCAGGTTGATCAGGACCTCTTCCTGGCAGCTTTTGAAGTCCTCCAAGGACTCCTCCTGTGTTCCAGTTTGTGAGCAGGTTGATCAGGACCTCTTCCTGGCAGCTTTTGAAGTCCTCCAAGGACTCCTCCTGTGTTCCAGTTTGTGAGCAGGTTGATCAGGACCTCTTCCTGGCAGCTTTTGAAGTCCTCCAAGGACTCCTCCTGTGTTCCAGTTTGTGAGCAGGTTGATCAGGACCTCTTCCTGGCAGCTTTTGAAGTCCTCCAAGGACTCCTCCTGTGTTCCAGTTTGTGAGCAGGTTGATCAGGACCTCTTCCTGGCAGCTTTTGAAGTCCTCCAAGGACTCCTCCTGTGTTCCAGTTTGTGAGCAGGTTGATCAGGACCTCTTCCTGGCAGCTTTTGAAGTCCTCCAAGGACTCCTCCTGTGTTCCAGTTTGTGAGCAGGTTGATCAGGACCTCTTCCTGGCAGCTTTTGAAGTCCTCCAAGGACTCCTCCTGTGTTCCAGTTTGTGTCAGTTGCCTTGTACTGGCATTGGGCACCACTGAAAAGAGTCTGGCCCCATCCTTTCAATGCACTCCTTTAAGATATTTGTACACATTGATGAGGTCCAGGACCTCATCCTGGCAGCTTTTGAAGACCTCCAAGGACTCCTCCTGTGTTCCAGTTTGTGTCAGTTGCCTTGGTCCTCAGAATTTCTAGAGTCTTCAGTAATATACATAACAAAGTTGCTCAAAGTCCTTGGCAACATATTTCCGTCACCACCGCAGTACAGAAGTGCTTCCTGATGTTCAGAGGGAATCTCCTGTGTTCCAGTTTGGGTCAGTTGCCTTGTACTGGCATTGGGCACCACTGAAAAGAGTCTGGCCCCATCCTTTCAATGCACTCCTTTAAGATATTTGTACACATTGATGAGGTCCAGGACCTCATCCTGGCAGCTTTTGAAGACCTCCAAGGACTCCTCCTGTGTTCCAGTTTGTGTCAGTTGCCTTGGTCCTCAGAATTTCTAGAGTCTTCAGTAATATACATAACAAAGTTGCTCAAAGTCCTTGGCAACATATTTCCGTCACCACCGCAGTACAGAAGTGCTTCCTGATGTTCAGAGGGAATCTCCTGTGTTCCAGTTTGGGTCAGTTGCCTTGTACTGGCATTGGGCACCACTGAAAAGAGTCTGGCCCCATCCTTTCAATGCACTCCTTTAAGATATTTGTACACATTGATGAGGTCCAGGACCTCATCCTGGCAGCTTTTGAAGACCTCCAAGGACTCCTCCTGTGTTCCAGTTTGTGTCAGTTGCCTTGGTCCTCAGAATTTCTAGAGTCTTCAGTAATATACATAACAAAGTTGCTCAAAGTCCTTGGCAACATATTTCCGTCACCACCGCAGTACAGAAGTGCTTCCTGATGTTCAGAGGGAATCTCCTGTGTTCCAGTTTGGGTCAGTTGCCTTGTACTGGCATTGGGCACCACTGAAAAGAGTCTGGCCCCATCCTTTCAATGCACTCCTTTAAGATATTTGTACACATTGATGAGGTCCAGGACCTCATCCTGGCAGCTTTTGAAGACCTCCAAGGACTCCTCCTGTGTTCCAGTTTGTGTCAGTTGCCTTGGTCCTCAGAATTTCTAGAGTCTTCAGTAATATACATAACAAAGTTGCTCAAAGTCCTTGGCAACATATTTCCGTCACCACCGCAGTACAGAAGTGCTTCCTGATGTTCAGAGGGAATCTCCTGTGTTCCAGTTTGGGTCAGTTGCCTTGTACTGGCATTGGGCACCACTGAAAAGAGTCTGGCCCCATCCTTTCAATGCACTCCTTTAAGATATTTGTACACATTGATGAGGTCCAGGACCTCATCCTGGCAGCTTTTGAAGACCTCCAAGGACTCCTCCTGTGTTCCAGTTTGTGTCAGTTGCCTTGGTCCTCAGAATTTCTAGAGTCTTCAGTAATATACATAACAAAGTTGCTCAAAGTCCTTGGCAACATATTTCCGTCACCACCGCAGTACAGAAGTGCTTCCTGATGTTCAGAGGGAATCTCCTGTGTTCCAGTTTGGGTCAGTTGCCTTGTACTGGCATTGGGCACCACTGAAAAGAGTCTGGCCCCATCCTTTCAATGCACTCCTTTAAGATATTTGTACACATTGATGAGGTCCAGGACCTCATCCTGGCAGCTTTTGAAGACCTCCAAGGACTCCTCCTGTGTTCCAGTTTGTGTCAGTTGCCTTGTACTGGCATTGGGCACCACTGAAAAGAGTCTGGCTCCATCCTTTCAATGCACTCCTTTAAGATATTTGTACACATTGATGAGGTCCACTCCCCCACCCCATTTTCCAGGCAGAGCAGTCCCGGCTCCTATTACTAAAGGTACTCTAGTCCTTTAATTACTATGTGATACTAATGAGAAGTCCTCAGAATTTCTAGAGTCTTCAGTACAGCACTTGCTGGACCAGAGGTGGTGCTCGTCTTCAGTGTTAATATACATAACAAAGTTGCTCAAAGTCCTCAGGTGTAGAGAAGAGAAATCCTGTGTATATTTTTCTGTTGTTCCGAAAGGTTAGACTTTCATGTGATTTGGGGATATGAACAATTGCAGATGTATTAATATTAAAAAAATCCCACAGTTTTTCTTTATTATTTTATTTACAATTAAAATAGGCTGATGAATTGCTCCAAGCTGACAGAATTTTTATAGATTCATCCATTGTTCATTAGGAAAGTAGTTGCAAATATCAAATTCATTAATCATTAGGAAGTGAATTATGAATGGAAATGAAGATTCATTTCCTCCTCTTCAAATGTTTTTCAGTATTATGAAAAAACATGGTAGTTCTGTAAGAGAAACAGCAGCAAAATTTATTGATGAAAGACAGTAGTGTAAAGATGCTGAGGGAAAGCAATCTTACATACACCCTTACTGTATTCTAACACATGCATATTTATAACAAAAGCACAGTAATTAGAAAAACTACAGGTTAATACATAATTAAAACAAAAGCTATCCTCTCCCTGACCCATTCTTTTCACAGCAGTTGCAAATAGTACTTGTGCCGCTCTCTTGGTTGTTTGTACAGGCAGAAACTCTCATTTCTCATGCTGGTTGCCAAGCAACTATTTTTGTATTTCATGTCTTGCATTGCAGGCATTAATTTTCCTCGTGTTCCTTTGTTTGTTTAGTATATTCTAAAGAAATGTGTATAGGGAAAAATGAAAACCTTAATTTAAGGGGAAAAAAAAAAGCCACCACAATAACAACAAAAACAATAATACCCCAGTATATCTGAGATGAATCCATTGTATTGATTGGGCGTCACAGGAGAAGACTCTCGCAGACTTGTCACAAGGGACAAGAAAGGTATCATCCAGCATGTGCAAAATCACTGGGACTCACTCAGAGTGCATCTTTGTGGAATATATTGAACATCAGCAGTCCAAAATGCAAAAATAGGTAGAGTTTAGCAGCCTAAGGTTAAGGACGGAAGTACCTGATCCCTTCCTCCTTCTCCAGCTGCATACTAGTTGTTTTGTATAGTTACATAGCTCATGAACTTAACACTCTCCAGTAAAAGTAGCCCCTGGCTACCCCTAGAACTGGTCTGCAGAACGCCAGACTTCAATTTAAATATATATTTCAGGTGGATCAGTAATTAAGAAGTCATTCTACTAGCAGATAATCACTGTTTAACCTTTGGTAATATTTCTTTGTGATGCTGACCTGCTTTCCCCCTCTGCAGCAGAAGGAAAAGAAAAAAATAAGCCACTCTATAGAAAGATTGTTTGTTCAAGCTGTTATTTATTAATACAGCTTCTGAAATTTGGTTATCATAACATCTATAATCAATCTGATCGCTGATCAAATCCCCCAATCAATTAGGTGTTTATGTTGCTGTGGAACAGCGAAGCAAATTGGATCAGTTGTAGTAATCGGTAAAATTATTCTAATCATATTCAGCAGCTGGTGTTATCCTTTGCATACAAGCAGTGTTGACTAGACGATGTATTTGCAGAACTGTTCTCTGATCTTTCTATTTTCTAGAAAGAAGAACTGGTAAATTGAGAAATATGTGTAGATAGAGGATGCACTTAAAAATTGTGAAATTATTTTTAATATAATATAGTGAATTGGGAAGCAGACTATCAATAAAAATGCTTACAGCTTTTCATTTCCAGAGGCCTTTATAACAATACATTTATCCTCGCAATGTGACTGGGAGATGTAGATGACTATTAGCATTTCTGCTTTATAAAGAAACTGAAACCAGGCTTGTTTAGTATAACAGAACTGTTAAATGTCAGAGGCAGGATTAGTATCCTAGTCATCTGAGTTTATCTTTCATGGGGGTAATTTGTAATAGTGAAATAATGAGTGTTATTTAGCCATTGTGCAGTAGCCTACTATTGCTGAGGAAAAATAACTTTCAAAGTATTTTTTTTTTTCTGATTCTTAATGTTTGTAACAAACTTGCAAGTTTTAAGAGGTGTCTTCTTTAGGTAAGACTGTTCTTCATCCAATCTAACAAGATTCTTGCTGTTAAAAGCTAGTAATGAGAAAATGATTGCATGGTAGTCAAGTTCAATTTATGTTGCTTATGTAACAGCAGAGCATTAAAGATTCTGTCTGAAGAATATACTCTGTATCACTTACTTCTAATGAGAAGCCTTTGCACCTCTACTGATGATCTACGAGTTCATTATAGAGGAGCAATTTGTGCAAAAAATGAACTGAAAGTTTAGGAAGTGTTCCTAGTATAGGCTCTGTTGGTGTCTTGATTCATTCTGGTACGATCACTTAAGTTTACTGTACTTGAATTTCTGCTTCCAGCAACCTAATTTATGACCTGCCCTCTAGCAATGTATCTGTCCTGTGGCATCAAAGAACGAGGAGGCTATGGCCAGGACTCTGCTCTGCTCTCTGCACCTCATTCCAGAGGTTGCAGTGGAGAACTTAAATGTGTGTTTTCAGCAAAAGCTATAACATCATACTGGCCTTCCATGACCATTCCTTTTTTATCTTTTAAAATCAGAAAAACTGAGTATGGGGGGACCTGTGTAGAATGGGAAGTGTGCAGTCAATCCTTTAATGCAGAAAACTATAAGCCCAGGCAAGGAAGCTAAACATTGGAACTATCTATATTTCTAAAGTATTTTCTATTTTATATCCCATTTCAGTGGTTGTGAGCTGCATTAAGTTTCGCTGCTAATGCGTACTTCAAAATGAGATGATAGTATTATAGGACTCACTTTATTGCAGTTGAAAGATTTTGGTTTTGAAAAGTTTATGCATACAGTGTGACAAAAAGGAAAAGTGGGGATGTGGATGCCAGAAAACAGGTTACTTTAAAAAAGAAAATGTATTTATATAAAATAATACTGTCTTTGAAATTCTTCAAAAAAAATAAAAAATAAAGTGCATTTCAGAGTTTTAATAAGCAGCCAACTGAATCTGTCCTGCTGCTGTATCTGTGCTGAAGTTAGTGCATGATAATGTAAATTGAGATGGCTACCAAGGTGGATGATTGAAACTCGGCCTCCGCTGGGGACATATTCGATTGGCTTTTGTTTTGCTCTTCAGAGGTAACGTGCAAATATATAAGTGGGATCTAATTGAAAGAGTGCTTTGGATTTCTGTTCATTTCCATTTAACTGTAATACAAAGGTTTGATCTTCACAGGTACTTGCTATTTGCCTCATACTTTGATTTCTGAGAGAGTTACAGCCTCTATCAGCAAATACCTATTAACAGCTTGCTAGGAAGAGATTCTGGGCTTTCTGTTTACCTTGGGAAAAGAACGAACAACATTCAGAGGAAAGATTGGGTGTTTCCTTAGCACTCTTGGTTTCAGTGCTTCTGTTTGACCTATGACTTGATTTCTCAGCATCTGCCACTTTCCACAGCTCATTTATAGTGGTTTGTGGACTGTGGGATGAGTCAAAGCAAACTTGGAAAAGGATGGCTACTGGGATGTGGCTGGTGCAGTGCTGTTAGTTTAACATCCTTTAGTGTAAGCATAACCTGATTCCACTTGTGAGTTTGCAGAGAGGATAGTGGAAAATAAAAAAAATAAAATAAAATAGTGGAATAACTACTTTCAGAGTAAACCCTTTACTCTTTTAAAGAGTAAATGGCGTTCTTGTGGTGAATTTCTTCTCAAATCCAGTAACCACCTAGAGAATAAAGTGGTTTAAGAAACATTAGAAGCTGAAAACTACTGCTGTACTGATTTGCCTGTAGCAAATGTTACAGAAAAGTAAAATCCTGGTAAAAATGGATAATTAAGTGTTAGCTTATTATTTGTTTACAGTATTCTAGATATGGTTGAATAAAAGAGAAGCACAAGAGGCCTTATAGAGAAGAATAGACCAATTATCTGGAACTGATTGTTTAGATGTTAATATATCCTTGGTTTAATATAGAAAACTAAGACCTTACAAATAAAATCGAGCTACAGATGACTTATTCTACCATTATATTCGTTTTGATCACCAGTAAGTTACCATATTGTTGATAATAAATGCTATTTATTTGGTATTTGGAGTTTCAACTCTGTCTGCCAGTATAATGTGAACTACCTTACCTTAACTATATCTTATTCCTGGTGACTACTATGCCCCTAAGAGTTTATTTTCTGATGCTTTATTTTCTGTTTTTCATGCAGAAAACAGTTATGACCTGCAGAGGCAGACAGAGAGCTAATTCCCATGTATTCCCTCCCTGATAATTGCTACCTTCCAGACTTGCTGTCCACATCTTGGGTATTTACCTTCCCTGGGGTACTTAGCTATCTAAAATCTTACTTGTATTTATGTGGTATTTGCATTTAGAAACATTTTAACATGTCTGTAGTTGACATCTGTAAACAAGCTCTTGTATCTAGATGAGGAGTATGTTATGACGTTTAATTGCTGGGATGGCCGAACTCTAGAACACACTGTATTTTCTTGTTTTTGCCTCATTATATTACCAATGATTATGGAGTTCATTAAACCTTTGTACCAAAAGAAATAGAATGAACTTCGATGAAATTGGATCAGCCCTCTTGTGTGGGCAGTTTTAGACTGAGGAAGATAGGCTTATAAAAACTTAGATAGTAAATATAAGCCATAATTATGCACAATGGTTGATGGCTTTTTTTTTTTTTGCACTGGCAGTTTCCTTGTGTAGATGAGAACTTAATAGGTTGCCTTTTTTTTCCTGCACAACGTAAAGAAACGTTCCATACCACCCTTACGTTATCCATAATGACAGGAAAATTCAAGAACTTTGTACTCTTTTGTAGTACATTCCTATTCCATTCTGGAATGGACCTTTTCTAATTCTGCAAAGAGATATCATCATCTGAGAGAAAGATGCATGCTTAGGAATTTCTTAGTTCATTTTGAGATAAATATCCAAGATAGGTCAGATGAGTTGCCTGTTGGTGCTGTCCACCAACTGAGCCTACTGAGCTCTGAACTTCTCTCTCAGATTTGGATATTTATCTGTTACTGTGCTTCAGTACAAAACTTCCTACATAGCTCTCATAGTAAGATTTCCGGAAATCAATCCCTGCTTGACGTCTTTCTTACTTTTAGAAAGCAGGATTTAATTTTAACTTCTAAAATGTTGAGGAATTATCACAGGTTTTTTTTTACAAATATTATTTCAAGGTGCATATTAACATTGCTGTGTAATGTTAGAAAAAATGTTAAAAAAAAACATTTGATGCCTATATGGTTCTGAACTAACACATGTATTTTCCATATAGAAAGTTTATTCTCAGGTTTATGTACAAACCAAGTAAACTTGCAAAGTAAAAGTTAGAAGTTTGTAGTAAAGGAAAAGTTATATCTCATTTATTTATATATTATTTTAATTATTAGTTGGAATTTTGACATCATATTCTGACTTAGAATGTAATTTGTCTTTTCTTTTTATCCTACTATTATATTAAAATAATATTAAAAATGAATGTGTTAGGCAGATGAAGTTCACTCAGATCATTTTAATGAACAAAAGAACTATTGAAAAATCATAGGAAAAGGTTTCTTGGCTTTCAAAGCTGTGTTTATTGAGTCCATGGTAACTAACTTGCAGATTAATGAACTAGCATTATTTTTTTAGTAGATTTATACAGCAAACATTTTGCTCCTTAAACATGTTTAATGCACTGTTAAGTTCTGAATAAAAGAAGCATGACTGATACTTTCATGTAATTAGTAGAGACTACATTGCCACAGGAATTAGCTTGTACTTGCATGATGCAGGTTTCTGTTGAGATGAGCTTTTTAAGGTTTTACTTCCAGATAACATAACATGTTTTAGGTGGGCAGATGTCTTGGCCAAACTGAAAAACTACTGTGGTAGTGTAATGTTTTCCAAAACACTTCTTGAAATCCTTGGGTTGATTTGCAATGCCTCCATTTTGTTTTTCATTTTTCATGAGATGGAATTCTGGTTTACAGTTACCACTGATTTCAAGGCAGTGAATGATCAGGGCTGTATGGTGGACTCAAGGTATGGTGACAAACACTCACTGCTTACAAGCAGTGTTTCCTGTTCTAACCAACAGGGTTCTTTGAATGCCTTCTGTTGCAACTATTTGCTAAGTGTTGACAATACGCATACTGTTTTTCTTGACCTTAGATCTTACATTTTGTTCAATGTCAAAGGCTTTCTTGTCTCTCCTCTGTCCTTGGATCTCCCTTCTGTTGTTAGAGCAGATGTGCTACAGACTGAGGAAAAGTGGCAAAGAAAAACTCAATTATTTATCAAGCTGAGTAGCACAAGTGCTTGTGGAGATGGTTTTATCTTTGGATAATAGATTTTCATTAAAATTAAAATATAAAAGCATTATTTTGACATTATTTTGTTTTGGGAGAAGTAAAAGATTAGAGAATTTTGAAATCACAAGGTCTCTAAGTTTTAAGAACAATGTTCACTTATTACTTTTTAACCTTCTGTAGCATTAAAATTCAAAATTAACTATCAAAATAAGAAGAAAATACTTATTTGCTGTTCTGCTGATGTTTTTTTTTTTTTCAAACCCGATTCTGTTTTAAGTATCTGTTCTGGTTTAGCACATTTTATATATGTGTGGAGTATCTATGCCTTAAGGAGGGACATGCTTGTTGTTTGCACAGAAGGATTGAAGTCAGATATTAGAAGATGACTGATTTAAAGAAATAGTCATTAGTAAATTGACATTTAAATAACTGAGTTGCCCTTTTTGAGTCTGATTTAGCTCAGTGAGAACTGAGGTCAACAGGGTAGTTTAGCTCTTGGAAATATTGGTGTTGTTACAGTCCTCATAAAATATACAATATAGTTGATATATAAAAGCAACACTTTTTAAGATGTTTTAATAAAAAAAAATAAAGCGATAAAACAACAAAATCAGTGAGATATGTGATGCTGTGTTTGTGAAACTGATGCATCATTCTGGTATGATCGCAGTGGCTATCACTCTCAATGAGCTCTTCAGGGGCTCATCAGAGATTTCTGATGAAGTTCTACTCTTCCTGTGCTTCAGCCCTGACAATAATGGCTCAGAAATGTGCTCACTGCTGAAAACTGGTAACATGAGGGAGGTATGACTGTGAAGCGAGGGCTATTTCTCTCTGGTCAGAGAGGGCTAATAAAAGTCTGGTAGGGATACATGATCAGACTTTTGACTGCAGCTCCACACATTCCATTTGAAAATTCATGTGATGGCATGGGCTGGGCTGGATCACACATTGCCCACAGGCCTCAGGTTGGATATGCCTAGCCTTAATGGTTTGGTTCATGCTTGTTCCCAATCTTTTTATCATTCTCCAATTAGCACTATTTATTAGGTAATTTTATTGGCATTTTAAAACCCACTATTATTATATGTGGAGTTGCAGGAACTGGAACTCTCAAACTATAGTCACTGTAAACCCTTAGAGCCCTAACTATTTCGCATTCCAAGTATTTGTATGATTATTATGATTTCAGCAACACCTGTGTCCTGTCTTAGCAAAGTCTCATGGTGCCAACTTTTCTGGGCACTGTAAAAGCTACATCCACAGTACTTATGAGCAGCTTCTGTGGGAATTCATTATTTTTAGTTTGTGTTCACCTGCTAGGTAATGATTTAAATATATTTTAATCAATTAAATGATACTGTTTTTGTGTGTTGTACCTCCCAATTGATGCTATAGTTTTTCTTGAGAAAAATGTTCATTTTGCCACATTGTGGTAATTATGTGCTGATTCCTCGTTAGAAAGAGGTAAAGATATTGTATTGTCATTGTAAATCATTATTTCTTGTGACATGAGGAGAGGTGATGGAATCTGATTCACAGTTTTTCAAAGGGTTTTTGAGTTTGTATCTCTAGGAGAATCCTTGAGGATTTTTACGAGCATAAAAGAATCTGCTTTTCAACAGCAAAAGTGAAGACATGCCTTGACTAAAGTTCATTCTCTTGAGTGCGTGGCAGAAGAGTGGATATGCATTAAATTCAATCTTTTTCTGATTCTCCTGGTTCATCTTCATGAACAAATTCTGTTGACTGTTTTTTGTTACATCTTAATGGAGTGCTGCAATTTTTTGAGATGTGCAGGTTTCACTGTCCATAGCTGTTTCAGGCTGTGGCAGGCAGCTGCTTGTCGAACAGCGCCAAATAAATTGTCACTGCTTAATTCCTTCCTGAGTACTGGATACTCAGAGCAGGCTTTTCTGGTGAGATGGACTACATTTTCTTCTTATAAAAAAAAATAAAAATAGGAGGGATGCTGTTGCTATCAACCTTGTAGAAAGCTGTCAAGCTGCTTTTTCCAGTGTACACAAAACTTAAGGCTTGTCTGCACTAAAGCTAAGACACACAGCCCCTGGTAAGTTTTGAGGCTGATTTGTTTCCTGTTTCTTTTTTGTGGTGGAGAAGAACTGTGGTTGTTCATTGTCCTAAGACCTGAAGGTTGTTATGTTTGTTTTCACCTGCGAAGAGACTGTGGTCTGTTTGACACTGTTAGATTGGAACCTAGATTTGTTTATCCTTACCTGCTGAGAAGGGAGGGAGATAGACAACTCAATGTGTTGTATGACCTTAGCTGAAGAAGAAAAGTTTGTTCTTTTTGACCATTGCTGAAAACATTATTGGAAAACTGTGTTGACAGTTTTTCTTGTCAGCAAGTATCAGAGTGGATTGTTGCTTTCTTCTACTGGAAAAGGAACATGACTGGGTGTCCTCTAGCTCTTAGTCCAGAGCACATGCTTTCATTTCTGTACACCTGTTTTCTGTGTTAGAATTAGAAACTTTCTCTAATGGGTGTTCTGATTCAAGGATTCAGGACAGCACCTGAAATGGAAGCATTTAAAAGGATCTGAAGTCAGATTGCCAATGTATAGTCTCGGTAACTGTCCAGAATAGTGTTTGGTGGAAATAATATGCCTGAGAATGGTAAGTCTTCTTGCTGATTTGCTTTGTTCCTTTTTAATGACCTTGGAATTTGTTGTGGACCTGCATTTTATAATAGGTCGTGTTCTGAATAGTCCTTTAAACAGTTGAAAAATGTGCAAAAGGATAAAAGAAGTATGTTATTACTCTGTTCCAGAGGATTAAACTTTAGTTTTTAGGAGGGTGGCTGGAACAATGTTTTTTTTTTTGAAAACGTAATATGTAGTTTCTGAACATACTGAAGGAATGGAATTTTGAGATCTTCTGCTGGATGTCTGCAGGCTAATTTGAGCCTGGAGGAGCCAGGCAAACAAGCTTCACTACAGTGCAGATGCCTCCAAATGTAAGGAGGGATCACTAATGGAGGCAAAGCATTGAAAACTGTTATCAAAGCAAACTAAAACTAGATTTCATTCTTATGATAACAGGAGTAAGGTGGGAAGAATGAGGTATGATGTGAGAGGAGCAAAGAAAATCATGCAAATACTTCCAGGTCTTTTTTTTTTTTCCTTCAGTTCCTTTTGTAGGGAAGGTGTTAAAAATGGAGTCTACTCCTTTGAGAGTAACTTGCTCTTCTTCGTGGTTTGAGAATTATTTCAGGCTTTCCCCCATTTAAACTATTTGCATTCAGGTGAAGTTTAGAATTCTTTCTACAGGCACCTTCACATAATGCCACTTGCATAAGCCCCTATTCATTGTGTATGGAAGAGGAGGAGACGTTCTCTAGTTAAATTGCATTGGCTTCTTGAAAACCAGACCAAAATGAATGCAATACCTCAGTAGTACAATTGAGATAGGGATTTAAAATATTAATCAACAACTAGAAGACCATAAACAAAACTGTAGAAGAATATAAAAAGGGAAATAAGTATTAATGTTGACACATTTATTGTTGTATGATGTGACAATTACTTTGAAAATATATGTTTTAATATATTTACAGTAGCATGTCTGTGAAAAAAGCAGGGATGGATCCTTATTCTGAGGAGAGATTACTTGAGATGCTCAGGTGAGAGAGAATTCTATCCATGAAGATCTAGAGTCACTGCGCTTTTTTTTTTTTTAATTTCAATTGAAAATGTCTTTATTGTCTGTTAAGGCAGACATTAAAGCAGCTGAATGAGGTTCACTTTCTCCATTCTCCTTCCCTGAGGCTTGGTTTATTCTTTTCCACTCTCTGTTTCTTCCAAAATCCACCAAAACTTTTCCCTCTTAAATAAGTCCTAACGGGGACTAAAAAGAAAATTAAGGAAAGCAACCTATGCAATAAAAAATGATGGATAGTTTTTACTTGGTATTTCCCAGTACTTTGTTCATCCACTAATTCTCAGCCCACCCAAATAATTAGTGTGGCCTTTAGCTTGATAGGTTCCATTCCTCATTACTAAATTATATCCCCCAGATTTTGACATTAATTGAAGGTGGCTTTTTTTTTTTTTCAGTAAAAGTGTAACAGATCAAGAATGTCACAGACTCGACAGGTAACAAAACATGTAGGAAAAGAGAACTTTTATAAAGAAAATGTGGTGGGTTTTGTTGTTAGTTTTTCAGTATGGTGTTTCCGTAAGAAGTGAGATATCAGTGGTTGAGTTGTACTCTTCATGCCTATTATTTTCTTCGGAAGTCTCAGCATAACAAACAAAAGCTTCCTTTATTATTTTTTTTACTTTCAAAAAAAAAAAAGACAAACCCCCAACATCTGTAGTCCAAGTACTTTATTTTCAAATACATTCTATAATACATTGTGTTTATTTTGGACTTTCAGTGTAGTCATTCTGGCTTTATGTTTAGATTAGAACAGGTTAAAAATCAGCTTACAAATAACTTTTCTCATAACCCAAAGTGTCAATATGCATGTTTTGTTTTTTTTGCATCTCAAAAGTACTGTGGTAGCTGTATGAGAGTGAAGTTCAAACCTGATGTTTAAAACTGCTTTAAGCATGTGTACGTAATTCATTTTCTGCTTGTAACCAGGTTAATAACTCATTTTTCTATGAACCATCAGTGATTGCTATGTGAAGACAGCTTGTGTGTCACACAAAAGCTTGTGTAGAACACACATATATTAGCATTTTGAAAGCTTTTATACGGTTTTCACTAACTATAAATTAAGCCCATATGGATTTCTATATATGATTGTTACAGTGGAAGGGAAAAGAGCATCCCCTTAGTAACAGGTGTTTATAGTGAGATAGTTATGTTAATGTAATAGATAGCAAAGCTCCTATGAACTTCCACCAAGATTTTACTGGCATACAGTATCTAATTTCTCTGACAGAGGTGCTTCATTTTGATTAATGTAGGGTCTTTGCTTGCTTCACTGTCATTACACATGCTCCTTCTTCTTGACAAACATCAGGAATGTGCCACAGAGAAGGAAAGGCTCTCCTAAGAGCTTTGTAGCCCTCCTGTCTGTGTATCTCAAAGGTGCTAAGCAGGAACCATAACCTTGAGTATGCTGCAGGACTACCTGCTGTGCAGCAGGCCTCTTGTTAGCAAAAGCTTGGTACCGATGGATTGCTTTTGCTGCTGTCCTGTGGAAGATGCAGTGAGGATGTGAAGGCTGTGCAATGTGCTGCAGCACAGCTTCTGCTTGTGCCCTTGATATTATTTCAGAAAACAGCATTTTTCTGATTTTTCCTTCAAGGACTGTGTGTATGGCTCTGTGCCGTTGGAAGATGGAACAACCATTGTACAGAATAAAAGAATGGCAAAAGAGAGTGCTTGTATATGGACCTATAGGACTTAGAATCTTCGTGTGGGTGTTTTGTTAAGGAATGTGCTAGAATACATGAGAAACTGCAGCCTAAATTAGTTCTCAGGTATTCTTCAGGCAGCATCAGTAGTATAAAGCATCCCTCATCCATCCTCAGCTATCTCCAGCTTTCTGGTGCCCCTTCAGCTGTGCTGATGTAGAAGGTTACGCTTCCACACGGTGAACTGAATAGGAACATTTTTCAGGATTAAAAATAGCCAAGAAAACCTCTGCGCATAAAAAGCAGCATGGGGTAGAAACGAACAGAGAGGTTCAATTAAGTTGCTAATTCAAATGCAGAAAGTGGTTTGTGTAACTCCGTTTTCATACATTGATGAAGCTCCTGGGGAAAGATGCTGTAATGTTTCCCGAGGGCTGAAGATTCTTGGGAGTGGTGAAAAGAATAGAATATCACAATTGGTTATTTTATGTCCTCACTGATTAAGATGTGCAGTTTTGTTTTTTCTTTACCCAAAATTTATCTCGTTCCAGACTGATGTAATCCAGAACACAGAACAGAAAGCTACTGGTTGTGGCATGGTTTTTGCACTATGAATCACAAGGGAGGAAAAAAAATAAACTAAAACAAGAAACAGCAGAGATAAGGGTCCCTGGATTTTTTATTTTTAACTGTAGTGGAAGAAAAGCATAGTGGTTAGGCTCTACCTACAGCTTGTTCTAATATGGGACAGGAAAGATGCAAAACCATGATACATTTATATATTTAATTTAAAATGCTTCTGGTCAATGTGTTATTTCTTGTTGCAGGAGATCATATTCAAATGTATATGTAGCTGTTAAATGGTTTAAGTAATTATGTTACAGTATTAATTCCAAAATCAGATCAAATGTGATGTTTCAGCTTATAAACTACATACCCCTGACAGCTGGAGGGCACCCTTTTACTTCATGTGGAGAATTTGCTTTCTTGTATTTTAAATTTCTAAAGACTTGAAGAATGGAAGCTGCAAGAGGAAAGCTATCAGACTAATTAAACCAAAGTAGTGATCACATGCTGAATGCTTCTGTTTCTCCATCCATATGTAAAATAAGAAATGAAAAATTTTGTCATAAATGGATGCATATGAGTTTTATGATTTTCCTACAGTTGTGCAAATCCATGCTTCTGAAGAAAGCTAGCTAGGAGCGAGCTTTCCTGCGCTTATTTTCAGCACAGACCATCTCTTAAATAAAACCTTCTGTGATTTCTTTCTTACAAAGTATCTACTCTTGAACCCCCCAGGATTTCGCACCTGTACTCTAATAACAACCAGAAAGCCAAGAGTGAGCCTGAGCTGCCATTGTATGCTAGTTTAGCAAGATCAAATGGGTGGGCTGCCTGTACCACAGAGTATAAAATTACTGATCTCAGGCTTCACTCTGTTTCTGTTTGGAGACACTATTTTAGGCTGCCCTCCTCTTGCACACTACTGATATTTTGTGATAGGTAGAAATTGAATCATCTTTGTAGGCCTTTTCTCTGATACAGGTAAAATTGACCAGTGCACTCAAATTATATGTGGCAAAGAAGACATGATCACATACTTTTTTCTTTTTTTAATGGAACTCAGAAAGATGTTTGCATAGGCAACTATTGTTTAAGTGTTAGTCTTTGAATAAATTTTTAGTGGTAAATCTCTGTGTAGAGAAGCTGGATTTGGTGCATTACTGTATTTAAATAAATATATTATCTCTAAAATAAATACATCATGGAGCAAAAGTGTTTTGGTTTCCTATTGGGGCAGTTTCCTATTTAAACTAGTAAAATCAAAAAAATGTCTTTTAAACCGCTTTTATCTAAAGGGACATGCAAGAACGTAGACAAAACTCTTCTTGTTCTGATAAAGTAATAATCATCATATAGTCATTATCAACCTGAATAATAGAAAAGAGTGAGGAGAAGTTATGTCTGTGAAGTGAACATGTTTAACCAGAGTGGTTTGTAAACTGATAACTAAGGACCCGTTCCTACTAGGGTAAGTTATAGAGCATACTCATATCCCAACATTCAGTCTTCTAAATGATTCTTGATTCCTTGCCAAAAGATCTTAAAAATTCTTCAGTGTTAAATGTAACTGACAGTAATGGAAAAAAGGTACTTTCAGTGATTTTTTTTTTTTCTACTTCAGCTCACCTACTGTTTCATAAAGCTTTGAAAGTTTGAAATGACTTCATTCCTTTTGAGTTAGCATCTAGATTTCAACAAGGATTAGGAGGGTCAAGCTTTTAAAATTATGCTACATTGTATTAATTCTGAGTAATAACTGGAATGTAGTGGCACCACCCATCTGTAGATGCAAAAGAGCATTAAGTATCAAATCTAGCAAATGTTTGTCTGTACAAAGTATAAAACTTTACCTAGAAGTTCAAATTAAATTCAGCCACCTTAGTACTTGATACAAGGGCTCTGCTAATCGCTCAGTGCTTTCAGTATTTAAAGTTTTATACAGAGTATATAATGTACACAATTTTAAAATATACTTCTAATTAACTATGATAACAGTAATGCATTAGTGCTTATACAGTATTTTTAATCTACATGCTGTGAAAGTGTTGCTAGGACTTTAGCAGATATTGTAAGAGATTATTAAATTCCCAAGGAATTAGTAAATAAATAATGCTACATGTATATTCTGGAGAAAAGACGCAGTGAAACAGAATAAATTATTGATAATACTGGATATACCTTGTGTGAATTTAATGGTTTTATTTGATTTGAAGTGTTTATATACCATTTTATTTAACGCTCGTGATATTACCGTTTTCTTGCAGCCTCAGTATCATAAAGCCTTAAGTTTTCTTAGCAGTAGTGATTAGAAGCTCATGTTGTTTCTCATTTTCCTGTAGCACTTTTCTGAGTCTTTGGGTGAACGCATCCCTGTCTCACTTTCATAGGCTTTTCAAGGTATTCACTTCGATGTTTGAGTTCTGAAGAAGATGAATTTGTTTTAGCACTTTGTCAGTGTTGTATATTGACATTGGAACCATATACGTTTCAGTTGTAACACTTGATCTTCTAGCTGTTAGGATTCAGCTTTAGTGCTGCTCTTTATATTTTATTTATATTTTTCATGTCACCTGAAAATAGTTTGGGAGAGAACATTATGCCCTTATACACTTGAAATTGATATTCTGAATAACAAATAGTAATGTGTTTTCCTATAATGAGGTAATGAAATAAATGAGCAATATTCTGTCTTTTGAATATTATTTGAAGATGGCTCTTTATGCTGTTTTGATTGGTTGCATTAAAATCCATATATCCACTAAATTTCCTAAAAAACTCCATTTGTTTTCCTTAGAGTGTCTTCTAAAGGAGATGGGAGGAGGGGATAGATTATAATCAAGGGTTAAGTCTCCCAGCATAAAAATCAGGGAGATTTTTATGTTTCTCAGTGATGCCTTTTGAAATCACCTCCAAGAACAGTTTGACATTTGTAACTCTTTGTTCTAGATAGTGGTATGGAGCCAAATATA
Organism: Odontophorus gujanensis; assembly: GCA_013399175.1. Classification (NCBI taxonomy): domain Eukaryota; kingdom Metazoa; phylum Chordata; class Aves; order Galliformes; family Odontophoridae; genus Odontophorus; species Odontophorus gujanensis. The sequence continues at coordinate 451,724 of VXAB01011181.1, forward strand.
TATACTGTTCCTCTGTATTTCATCTTTGAAATTTGTTGACACCCACATGTAACCTATATGCAAAAATATGAAGTCAGTGATTATCCTGTTGTCACATGGCTACTGTTAGAACCACACATGGTTCAGAAGGCTTGTGTATTGTGAAACCTGTAGGAAAAGATGTACTTCATGTAGGAAGCTTGCTGAAAGCAGTGAGAGCATCTTATGTTCCCTGTTGTGTTGCGGAAAGCCACACTGTGGGCACATTCCTAGTTAAATGAGATTAATTCTGGTTGGATTCTGTTAGTGCCTTGTTTTGGTCAGTAGAGGATTTCAGTGTTTTCACTTCTTGCCTCAGTGAGTTATCATGTTGTCTTGGCATCACTGAAAACTTTAAGCTCAATGATTTTTTTTTTTTCTTTTGTCTACTCTTCAGATGTGCTATTAACTCACTCAGTGGACAAGATCACGTATTCCAAGATCTGTGGCTTATGGCAGTCAGTGAAAGTTTGGCTTATATTTGATCGTTTGCTAAGCAGAAAGTATGCTTATGATGTTTGCTTGGGTATGTCCAACCTAGTTAATTATAGTCCATGGTGAAATGTCCTACTTGTGAAACAGCTAAAATAAACTTAACACAAACCTGCTGCAAAGATGGTCTAGCCACTATAAATATTCTATGTGTAGTTTCAGGGTAGACAGTAAGTATAATCAGTATTAGCTGTATTTTGATGTTAGGAAATGGATAGACACAAGCTCTTGTGTTCAAAATCTTCCTGGACCTATTTCAGAATTTTGCTAAGTGTTGTTGCAGGTATGCATTAAGGGAGTCCAAAATAACAACGGTAAAAAAAAATATATAAAAATCCTCTGCTGAAGTCATGAGTGGATTGTGTTTTCAGTCAGTGTATACATTCATTGATTGGGAGAAGAGGTGCCCAGCTGATGAATACTTCAACATTCAACAGAGAGCATTGCTATGTTTGCTCTATCCTGAGACAAAAGCCTATGAATCTATATATAAAAAGCTGTTTGTGTTGCACATCAGAAAGACTTGGTTGATGGTGGCTGCTGAAAAGAATGTAGAAAAGGTTGTAGCAACAAATTATATATTGTATTAAAAATGGATTGCCAAAGCAGATCAATGAAGTCAGCAATCCAGTCTTCAGTTTCAGATGCTCTTTTGTATGGGTGGTTGCACAGGCAGAACTTGCTGAAAGACTGATGTCGATATGATGGCAGTCAGATATTCTCTTGTGGACAATAGCAAAACTGTCAGCTGAGCCACAGAATGCTTGCCAATGGGATAGTTCAACCAGTGTGATACAGATCACTGCAGCCTATCTCAACAACATCTGTAAACAGATCAACCTTCTCTTCAGTGCTGTACATGGGTACATACAGGACAGTGATTTCATGTTATGTACAATTATTGTTTTCTGAGTACAAGGCATTAATGACTTGGGCTCAGGATACAAAAAAGGTCATGCTGTAAAATGAGGGATGGAGATGACAGTTATGACAGCTGAAATACATCCAAATTTCACAGTAAGATTGAAATTCATCTGAAGTGTAATAGAATGTGCGCTTATGTAAACGCATAGTTTATAGAATGGTATGTGATTGTGTATACTTATAGCTAAGTATGTATGTACGTCTAGATGTACACACACGAATACTTTCAAAGTAGAAAAGATGAAAAGAAAGGAATGAACACAGCTAACTTACAACACTTATGAAAGGTATCCCTGTACTTTAGTTAGAATAACTTAAGAATCTACCAGCAGACATAAAAACCCCAAAGTTAACTACCTAAACAAGTGTGAATACCCTCAGGTATTTGTAATGTGCTTATTTAAAATAGTAATGCTTTAACCAGTGAATATTCAATAGCTGATGAAACAAATCATTTCATTGTGCAATGAACTTAATAGACAAGTTTTTTGAAAAGCTAATTGCTGACTGGCAAATTTCTGTTTAAGTAAAGCTTACTGTTGCAAATGAATTAATAACTGGATTGTACACCAGACCCAGAGTTTTAAGATTCTCAGTGTACTGTATGTGATAAGATATTATGCAGGTAGAATTCTTTTCCATAGTGGATGGCAATGTGTATGACTATATTGTCCTTTGAGACTAGTTCTCATGCAGTTGCTGGTATCACACTGTTCAGCAGCCTGCTGCAGATGAGAATGACTGATGATGCCCTAGATTCTAATGGAAATTTTAGAGCACATGCAGCAGTAGGGTGCAGTCTTCAGCAGAGAAAAACGAGCTATCTTGCAGTCATGAGGGGTCATCAGGAAAGATAAAGAAATAGGACATAGACTTCAGGCTAAGCAAGGCTTTTTAAAGGATGATATGGAAATGAGCAAGAACCAATATAATTTTTGTAATGGCATTCCTTTTAGCTTTAAAATACAGGGTCAAGTTACTGTGTTTTTCATAATGATTAAACATTTGGGTTATTCTTTTTGTTGGAACTGTTGAATGTTTATATAGCAGAGATTGATTGTGACAAAGAATTCATAGAACCATGGAATTGGAAATGGGAACATCAGAATTTTGTTGCATCTCTTCCCCAAAACATATTGAAGACAAGGTTGATAATTGCTTTCATTTTCATCCTGGCATTCAAACTTATTTCCCTAAGAAGCTTCTCCTTAAAGTTACCAAGATCCTCATGCAGTAATATGTCTTATTTTTGTGTAAGGTCTGTAAAACCTACTTTTGTTGTGTAGCCAGTCTGAAATCAGTTCCTGTTACAATAACATCTCAGCAGTCCCCTTCCTACTGAAGCCAGAGCTACCTATTAGATGTGAAACTTCGCAGTGCACTAGCTTTTCAGTGCTGTCAGGAGTTTCTGAAATTATGATGAATAGGTAGAATTTTACTCCAAAATCCTCATGCAAATGCTTTATTTTTAATGAGAAAAGATGATGCTGTACCTCTCCTGCATAATCATGTAAAAATAAAAGCTAGATTGAGAATTTTCCAGATGGGCTCATCTTGGAGAACAACAAAGATCTGGGAAAACATTCTGACATTTTCTACTCTTTTTCTCTGACAGCAGAGCTTATTCTGAAGGAATCTTAATTTTTAGGTAATATAAGGTATGAACGTTAAACATTCCTCCTGAATAATTGTATTTGCTCCCTGCTGTGTGTTTTCAGAACCACCTATTCACAGGGACTAATGTGATGGAGGGTAGTTTGGGCAGCTCTGAGCAGTCAATGCTTTGCACTGGAGCCAGTCCTTTTGCAGTTGGGTTGACTCTCTCAGCATTGTGACAACAATTATTGCAGTCGCCTGGTAGATTCATCGGGAGGTTTTAACCACATTCATACTTAATATGGATTGCTGTTACTTTGTGCAACAGAGATCGCCTGACTGAATTGAGGAATGAATGTTACCTTTTAATTTCCTCTACCTGTCTGAGTGACAATTGTCATCAAATAAAACTGCAATGGATTCCTTTAAATAAAGAGGTGAAAAGTATATCTGAGTTAAAACAGTGTTTAAAAAGTATATATCTTGTTTATTCCTTTAGAAGTGTGGCTAACTGAATAAACGTGACAACAGTTATGCATCAGGACGAGGGACAGAAGCTTGAGCAATTTAATAGGTTAAAACTGAAATGAAGATAACCAGAAGCTGCCAGCAAAGCTAAAAGGCAGCCCATTTCTTTGTGATGGTCTCACTTCAACATGATGAGATTTAGATGCTCTTATTTCTGAGTAATGTCTATTTATGGTCTCTAGGAAGAAGATATAAATATTGGTATTTTGAAATCCTTGTTTCCACATTTGGACACAGCAGTTTGTTATAAATGCTTTGTTACATCTCTAGAAAAGAGCAATATGAGGTTTTCAAGCATGCACTGAGTGTATGAGCGAGACTTGTAGTTGCTGAACTTGAGTAAGTCTACTGCTCTGGCGTTTCTTTTAGCAGTAGAGAAATCTGAAAATACAATCTGTGTTGATGAAGAGCTTTTGAAAATAGATCAGAGAAAATAAGAATGAAAGAAAAATGTCCTGAATTTGCTATTACTTTTTTCTTAAATCTACATAAATAAGAACTTATGAAGTGTTCTAGGGCTTCAGTGAAGGAATAAGAATAGCAAACCAAAGTATCTTTTTCCCTTTGTTTTAAAAGGGAATGCATGTACATTATACTATATTGTTTCTAAATTAGCAGTGGTAAATTTCTGTAAACATAGTTTAAACAGCAGAGCTATATGCTATCCTATAAAATGCATTAACATATTTGGTGGAAACTAGTAATGCAAATGAGAAAGCAGTACAAATATACTTTTAGCTGCCTTCCCCAGAGAAGGAAATAGGCCTGCTTATATGTTAACACCATGAGTCACGAGTGGGAAAGAGGTTTGCTTTTCATCTGCGCCCTAGTTTTTTGTTCTTTGCTATATCTGGAATTTTCTCTGAGATCAATGGAAAGAATAGTTTGTCTTCAAAGCATGATTTATTTACATGCTATTTTTAGCTCAGTACTTCAGCTGAAGTGTTTTTTCAGAAAGAGAGGTCTCAAATCTTTGCAAGGGCGAGGTCCAAGATAGTGAAAGGGTATGACTGTGCCACAGAGCATTTGTCTCGTGTGGTTGTTTTCTTAGTTTCCTGGGGAAGATCATTCCCTCCTGCTGAACATATCAAATGAAGGGATAGCAGTGCTGGTGAGATACGGAAGAGACGATGGTCCTTAAAAGCTAGAGAGATAAGTATGATTTTATAATTCAGTTTATTCTTTGTATTTTCAACTGAAGTAAAGGTAACTTCTTGTCTTATGCTACCAAGTAAGCTCTCACTGATTCAGAATTATTCAAATGATTCAAAACCCAAAATGTTTTCAGAGAGGAAAACAATTGCTCACCTCTCTTTGTTATAATGAAAACTGAATTGCATTGGATTTACAGTGATTCCAATAAGCAAGTTGTACCAGTAATTTCATTTTCCTCTCTCTTTCTGGGCCTGTAAGTGAGGGACCTGCTCACAGAAATACCCATTCTTTTGCAGAAGTTCCCTTCATCTCTTAGAAATTGCATGAATGATTTAAAATTATCAATTTCAAACAATAGAATGGCAACAACGCTCTGCTTCGTCTAGGATAGTTTTCTGAAATATTGCTTTCTATTTATAGATTTGTTACTTACCATTTTTGCTCTTCAGGGTTCGAAGCGTTTCCCTTGAAGCATTTTCTTTTTACCTGACTTAGCTTTCTAATGGAGATCATGTACACTGCAAGAAAAAACAGTATTTTAAGCACGATCTCTGTCTAAAGGAATTGTGTTGCCTGGTGTCTCTAGAGTATCTTGAAGAGTGTACATTACTTACAAAAGCTGTGTTCTCATTTAAAGTCCCATTGCGTTACACGTGTTATCAATGACAACCCTCTGGGAAGCATTCTCCTGCCATCATTCCTGTGTGGTTATTTACCCAGACAAATAGATATCTTGTTGATTCACCAGTAGAAGAATGAAGTACGTAACTTCAGTCTTTGCAGATTTTCTTTGGACCAACACATTACTTTTTGCCAATATCAGGAATTGGGGAAGTTGAAAAACTTGCTTTTTGTCATTGTTTGTACTTGACGTAATTCTTTCTAGTTCTGAAAACAGAGTCTAGAATAAGGGAAAGTGGGTCTCTCATTCACCTGAAGGCTCTGAATAAATCAAACCTTACCTTCTATTCTGTCTTGCAAATGCTTAGATTCACGTAGAAGAAATTGTGAAGGACTTCAGTGAATTCAGACTCCTCTTAATGTCCATTTTTCAGTTGATTGTTTCTCTTCTCACCAGAAGTTGCTGCAACTTTCTTCCTATTTGAGGACCAGTATTACGTTCATAAGACTTTTTCATGTTAAGGAGATTGTAGTTTGACAAGCAGTAGTTACTTAATAAGGAAAAGGGAAGTAATCAAGATTTGGAGCATATCTGTCATGCAGTGTGGGACTTGGCACATGCATCAAGACTAGTTCTCGTAGAAATAAGTATGAGGTGCTTAGGATGTTTCCAGTGTAATGGCAAAAACATTAGAAAATCTTGGTAGGGTTTTGGCAACAACAGTAGACTTTGTTTTCCTCTTCAATTATATCCTTTGTTTCATTTTTCTACCTAGTTACTGATGTGATGCATTTTAGTTGATTTGTTTGTTCGTTCATTCTTATGGCAAAAATGGCTGATATTTATTTTTGCTTCCTACCTGACTTTATGCAAAAAGATATGACTTGCATCTCTTTTATGTTATTTGTTGTTTTCTGATACAGTAATTAATAACAAGAAAAAACTTTAATTCAAGGGTATGCTTTTGTGAACCACAGATTTGATAATTATGACTACTGAGGCATTTTCAGGTGGCAGATTGATGACAGTATTTTATTTTGATGTTAAAACTTTCGGCAGACTCTTAAGTAGGGAACTTCTGTACAAAAGTTTTCCTTAACTCCTACAAACTGGAGATGGAAAAGCCATGATAAAGCTGCATGAGAACTTCAGGTGAGCTGTTTTATCTACTTGCTTCCCAGAGTGTTAGCCTAAGGTGTAGGTGATGCCTTCTACCCACCTGAACTTGCAGTAAAGGCCAGAGCTCTGCTCTGAGTGGTCCACTCGGGTTTTGTTTTTTTCCCACATTTCTGATGTGGGACAGAGTTCTCAACCTGTTTTCCTGTGTAAGTAGAGCTCATGAGATTTCATTCAGTCTGTATTCGGTCTATCTATTTCTCGTAGCATGGTCTGTAATGATTTTTGAATTTGTGGTTCAGTTTTAATTAAATTGGGGATGGAGTTAGAGATTTCAAAATAATAAGTTCCTACAAGTCTTAGAATTTCCCTGGCTGGGTAGGAAATGATTCAGTTCTGACACTGAGAGACAGACAAGCAGAGGTCAAATGTTAAATGTGTTTCGTCAGAACAATCCACAAGCTAACGAGAGAATGAATCTTGGCCAGTGTGCGCTTATGCAGCCTGGCCTGATGAGAGATGGAATGGCTGGAGCTGCTGTGGTGGGAGGGATGAAATACAAAGGTCAAGGAGGGTAAAAAGTTACCAGTTTGTAAACAGGCTTCATTAGTTCCATTCTTACAGACTGATTCAGTCTTTTTTTTTCTTCTTCTTCTTTGTGGCAGCTTATAGTAGGTAAGATAGACTTCAGAGTGCAAAGGTAGTTGAGTAGAATGCAAATAGCTACAAGGTGTCCTGTGCAGATGCTTGTTCTGTGTGTAGGGCAGTTGCTGGTATGTCACAGGGGAGGTCTTTCTCAGGTGAAGGCTCAGGTGTAGGGCTCCCTTAATTTTGGCAAGGCAATAAAATCTATTCTTTGTAATTCCAACCTTGTATGAGAGTTGAGCAACATTTCAAACATGACTTAAAGGAGAAACGCTTAGCCTTTGGCATATGTACATCAGTTTTTTAAATAAGGAAAGATTATGAATTATTGCAAAGAAAACTTCTGCAAGCTCTTTTTATGAACTGAGTGAACCACATATTCTTTTATTTTCCATGCCCAGAAAAAGTGTTTACCATGATGGATTCTCTAAGGTATGCCTGCTNCTCCAGGGCCTCAATGTCCTTCTTGTAGTGAGGAGCCCAAAACTGAACACAGTACTCGAGGTGCGGCCGCACCAGAGCTGAGTACAGGGGGATGATCACCTCCCTGCTCCTGCTGGCTGCACTATTTCTAATACAGGCCAGGATGCCGTTGGCCTTCTTGGCCACCTGGGCACACTGCCGGCTCATGTTAAGCCGAGCATCAACCAACACCCCCAGGTCCTTTTCCTCTTTACATTCTTCAAGCCACTCTGCCCCAAGCCTATAGCATTGCATGGGGTTATTGTGGCCAAAGTGCAGGACCCGGCACTTGTCCTTATTGAACCTCATCCCATTGACCTCAACCCAACTATTCAGCCTATCCAGATCCCTCTGAAGGGCCTCCCTACCCTCAGGCAGATCGACACATCCTCCCAGCTTGGTGTCATCTGCAAACTTACTGAGTTTACTTATGTGCAATCACAAGAGTAGTTTGGTCAGAATTGTTGAGGAAACTATAAACACTTCAATTTCCCCCGAGCTTTTTGAAACTATTAAGTACAGTTTGATCCATCCTCATTTTTTATGGGCCTGGATCACTTTTGAAGGCTGCAAAGTACAATTTATTTAAGATGTTTTTCCTTTTTCTTTGTACTTTATTAAACACTTTGTTTTATTGAACTTATGAAGTGGGATTCTAGTGATTTATTGACTGGCAGTTCTAAATTTTTTCAGCTACAAATCAGTACATTAATTTTGAATGAGAAGAACTACTGATAACCATTTTCTTCTGCTGTGAGAGAGGTTGTGAAACGGAACATAACTTTTTTTTTATTCTGACAGAATTTTTAGTAGATCTCTGGCATTATTTCTGGTTACATTTTTTGTGTTTATTCTTGTGTTGTTTTGGTATGGTTACAAAATAAGTAGAGAAAAGTGTACACCTGTGGACTCATTTTTAAACTAGTTTTGTGACAAACTTATACATTAAAAGTCAGAATTCTTCTTCATAGTAAAACTTAATATTTACTTATTTAGACAGTAAAATGTTCAACACTATTTCTATTATTGTAACACTGAAAAAAACATCATTTTTAACTGGAATATTGTGTAAATATAGTATTGGCATACTGTTCTTGTATTTAGATGATGCCACAGATTATTATGCCACAATTTATTGATTGGGTCTGCTGTGATTGCTGTGAACTTTGAATGGCACTGTTTTATTTCTGTGTAGACTTTTCTAGACATGGAAAGCTGTACTAATGACTATTTAAATACTAAAATTCTAAAATTCTGATGTTTAGCAGTCATTATGCATTATCCTTAGAAAGTAGTAAATTGTCAGACTGATTTTTATGTAATTTGATACGTGTCTTTCCTGTGCCACTTCACTTAAGTGAAGTACTTTTTTACCCCAGTAAACTGCTTTTTCAGAAACTTTGCTCAGAGAGTAACTAAATGTTCTCACCATTCATGAGCTAGGGAAACTGAATGTGTAAAAAAAAAATTAATATTTCACACTCCTGTTTCATATTTTCATATGGGTCAAATCTCCAGTAAACTGCATAACCCTATTAAATGTTTCAGTAGAGCAAAAAAAAATGTAAACAAGTCCTTTTTTGTTTGTATTTATAACAATTTTATGAAATAACACATCCTTAGAAAGAGCAAGATAATGTTTCTTGTTTATTGCTCAGGGAAAGTCTTCTGTTTCCTGATTACATTTTCATAGTCTGGTAGTCCTCTATATTCTCAGATTTGGTGAACCTGTTTTCATATAAACCCCTATCTGAAGAGATGAGGAAGAGCCATTCTGAGGGTTGGAATGGGATGATCTTTGAGATCCCTTCCAACCCAAGCTATTCTA